>UFQX01001618.1:1822372-1833695 GCA_900497675.1 Arapaima gigas | reverse complement strand
CCCCCCCCCCCCCCCCCCCCCCCGCACGCACACCCCCACATGCGTAGCCTTTCTATTGCCTTTTCCTCCCCCCGTTTGTTTCAAAATAATCCCCTAACCTGCTCTCTGCACACACGCACACGCGCCCGGGTGTGTGTGTGTGAGCGTGTGTGTGTAAGAGCGTGTGCTACATGGAGCTGTTCACTGATCAATGCTAGTACCTCCTCGGCTGCTGGTGTCAGCGACAGCGCTCTGCACACCGGGGTGAGCTGATATCTGGCAGAGAATCGCCGTCACACCGGGGGGGCTTTTGTGTGTGTGTGTGTGTGTGTGTGTGTGTGTGTGTGTGGGTGTGTGGGGGGGGTGTTCTACTGTATGCTGCGTGTGACTTGGGTCACAAAGCTGACGTGAGATATCAGGGGTCCTTTCATTGGAGCTAATTGGAGATGGTGCCAGAAACCCCTCGATTGTTCACACAGAATGTAAATTGCATGCAAATTAGTTTTTTTATTAAATAGGTACAGTTTGAGATTTTTCAACCACTTACTATTATTATTAGGACATTGCAAATGAACGATGGGGATTTTTGAAGCAGCAGCGGCTGCGCTGTTTGTCCTAGCATGGTCGGCGCGAACGTGTAGCTGCATTGCAGTCGGTCGTGGGCCATTTGCGCGGCTCCGCATGCATGCAGATGTAGTTTCCAACTTCCCCTGTGCAGGACGGGGCAGCGTGGCACAGCCCCCTGCCCCCTGTGATGCGCCTGTTCATTGGCCCACCGGGTCATGTGACCGATTTTCCTCTGGCCTGCTCTGCAGAGGGACAGCGGGCTGTTCACTCGTCTTCCTTAAGGTCCCCACGTCCTTTTAAACTTTTGTGGCAGTTTTTATTATTACACTGAATCACTCGTGATTTTTCAGGTTTAATTTTAGAAGAATTTTATTGCACTGTTATTTTATCCTTTAATATTAAGTTTGCCAACCTTTTTTTTTGCTTACAAGACTAAAATAATAGTGCAAACTTCAGGCATGTTGTATATTTGTTTCTGGGTTATCAGTATTACTCTTTTGCTCAGATGTTTCTTCCACTGGTATCAATTCCGGCAGTTAAAAATTGCACAGTAAATGTGGAGCTAAAGTACAATGTCCACAGTGTGGATGTTGGGGGGGGCGAGGTAATGGGCCTTGATTCGGGGCTAAAGGTGGCAGCAGCGGTGGGTTCTGGGTTTGAGGCGATGGCACTCAGTCCTTGTGGGACATGAGCAAACAGAAAAAGAAGCCCCATCGCAGCCTGCTGTGGGAGGAGGGAAGCGGGCAAAAAAGAAGTAACATTTTTATTAGAAGTGTGTGTGTGTGTGTGTGTGTGTGTGTGTGTGTGTGTGTGTGCGTGCACGCGCTCACTCTCGCAGCTACAACAAAAGATGAACCCCAGGTTAAGCCGGAGCACAAAGGCACGGTGCCATGCGATGGCACTGCGGGGGGATGCCGTGCGCCATGGATTATTTATAAAAGATGAAATAAATGCAAATTGTGCCGTTACGAGTTCTGAAGCAGAGCTGTAAAATAAAAGAGCAGAATTAATTTCTGCAACAGATGCGGTGGAAAACTATAGGTAGAAAAATAAATAAAATGCGGCTGGGTGGGGAGGCTTTGGCTCGGGGGTCCGGCTGCATGGCCTGTACGGGAGCTGCAGTGAGGTGTCGAGGGTTTGTTTGCTCACACCCAGGATGGACTGTGATGGGAGGGACTCATTTATGTGTTTTAGTCCCAGACGATGCTGACCTATCTAGACTTTTAACTGTTAGAATAAATGTAATAATGCTGATTATTTCTGGGCATTTCTGATGCGAAATCGGGGGATCCCTCTCGGAGGTCGCTCTTTGGTCTTTGGCTCTTTGTGTTTGTTTTGCTTTGCCTCAGTGAACTGAGCAGGACAAGCCACTAGTAGCGATTTGCCGGATTGGACGTGGAGCGTGGGGGGGGGGGGGGCTCGGGGGGGTGCGATTNAAGCCACTAGTTGCGATTTGCCGGGTTGGGGGGGGGGGGGGGGGGGGGGGGGGCTCGGCGGGATGCGATTACCGCCTCCTGATTGCTCTCGAATTGAGCTCTTCCACAACCTGACACTGATCCCCGAGACGGTCCTGCCCCCACCTCAGTCCTCGGCACCGATTTGCCCGTCACGGTGGCGGCACGCAGATGATGGCGAGTGCGCAGCAGATCCCTCGGCCCCGAGCCGCACTGCCAGATTGCCTCTCTGTGAAAAGAGCACTCTGTCTGAAACGCAGCCAATTCCCCGCTAATAGAAGCAGTCAGACGCGCCACCGTTCTCGGTAATATACAGTAAAGTGACTTTTAACTTGAGTTGCGTGCATGGGAGAGGGGTGGGGATGCTGGATGGTGCAGTTTTCTCTCTCTCTCTCTCTCTCTCTCTCTCTCTCTGTATCCCCCATAGCCCACTTTTTCCTTCCACCAGCACTGTATGTTAACCCGAGTAGGTTTCTCTGGACCTCAACCCCAAACGCAGACTCTCAGAAACCTTCCCGCTTTCTCGGCAGGACAGAGCAAAATCTCGATTGTCAATTGAATTTTTGTAGAAAAGCTCCACTCCACCCCCCCATGCAACACTCGGAACGCAGAGGATTTATCGTCTCAGCACAAGAGTTGTGGCCCTGCTTTGCTGTCTGGCGCTTCTGCTTGATGTATGTTATTCGTATCGTGGTTCTTTTGAAGCTCCATCCTTTGATTTTTTTTTCTCTTCTCCCCCAGGTGGCAACAAAATCAACAGTGTTTTTTGATTTAGTCGCCTAATGCAGTGTTTTGCAGGGCAGGGCTAAGCTGTGTGTGGTAGGTGCACAGACGAGATGTTTGCGTGGGGGCCAGTCACCCACCTTCTCGTCTTGCCAGCTTCATACCCCCAAACGCTGCATTGCAGGTTCTGGCCGCTTCCGCAAGCGCCGAGTCACATTGTCGTTCAGGCGGTGTTTATGACAGCCTTCGAAGAGCTGCGTCCGCATTGACATGCTTTTCACCGGACTGCGCTCCTCACCGTGCCCCATGCTCCCTCCCATCGAGCCATTTTCCAAAATTATAAATGTGGCTCGCAGACCAATTTTGACATTAGCATGAATTATGTTTGCGCCGCAGCAAGGCGTTTCTCCAAACAGCATTATCATTAAGGTAATTTATAATGGAGGGAAAACAGTGTGCCATGCAAATAAGTCCTTGGTCTCCTGCAGAGCTGAGCGTGTTGATGTGTCGGCCGACTTTGATGGACTTCCAACAAAATTGATATTTTGGAAAATTCCAAAAAAAAAACTCAGCGACCAGCCCATGTGCCACCACGTGGCCTGAACTTTATTCCACAGATGAAAAATTTGTGGGTAAATATGTAAAAAAATGGGGAAACATTAACTGGGAAATATGTTTTTTTTTTGTCCTGTGTGTTATGATTTGTATATTCTTTCCCTACATGCTGTGTAGCATTTAAACAGATTAAACAGGAACTCTTGAGCCTGACAACTGATGAAACATTGCATTGTATTTTAAATTATAGCTCTTCCCCGCACCCCTCCACAGGTTACAATCTGAGCTATTAATACATACAAGTACATTTGAATAAAGAACAAGATGATAACAAGATGCCGGGGGGGTTTAGGGCACAATGGGTTCGAGGCCACTGGCTCCAGTAAGTTGAAACACTGCATTTTGTTTTCTTTTTTACACCCGCAAAGCTGCCTTTATTCCCTGACCCTTGACGTTTAATGTGATTCAAAAGGCCACTTTCAATTCGCTGCGTGTCATATTGCCAATTAGTATTGAACAGCTCAAATGCTTTAAATAGATTCCTTAGTATAATGAGAGCCCGGGGTCTAATTTATCAACATTCGCTCGACGCTCAAAACCCCTCATTTCCCAGGAAAACCAGTTATCACGGAAATTGATAACACGTTTCTGAACCATCAGAAGCTGCCACTTGGCCAATATTACATTTATTCATCTGTAGATTTTTATGTTAATCTTGCAAAATTTGACAGCAGTAAGGTGGGTTTCTAAGGGTTCGGCACATGGAAGCGGGATGTTTTCAAGTGGTTGACCTGCAGATCCTGGGTTGGGGTCGATGTTGTTGTGCAGACCCTGGGGGGCGCTGTCGTGGTCGGAAGGCCGTTATGTGGGACACGCTCCTGCTAGTAGGCAGTCGGTTATGTAACACAGTTGAGGCTATGCTAAACTTTCTCTCCCCCCTTAAACTCACCACAGTGTTTATTTTTATCTCTGTAGCTCGTGAACTGCGTTCCGCTGGTCGCTGGGGGCGGGGGATTAATTGGCTGCTGGAGATAAGGAGTCCTTTTCTTAGTGATGTTAGCTCACGTGTTGGTGATGAAATTTAATTACAAACTTCAGGTCCAGTTCTCTAGAATTTCTCAATGTTTCCTTTTGGTTTAATTATAACCAGCACTGCGCATCAGTTTTTCTCCTATTTGCCAGTGGTGTACCGAAGGTTTCAGGGGTAAGGCCCTCGACAGCGTTGGTGAGGAAAGCCGAGGATCAGCACCCCGGAGGAGGACTCATGGGAGGTCGTCGGGGAGTCAGCAGGGAGGTGACAAGTCAGCGTTTTTGGCAGGGCAGTTCGCCTACTCCTGAAGGGGCTCTAAATCGAATTTCAAGTGCTTTTCAAAGCGGTGTAGGGCGGCCTGGCAGCAGAGGAGAAGAATGGAGGAGCCGCATCCGGGTCAAACGTGAGATTCCGTGCACCGGCGGGGTCACCGAGGGTGCAGCGCCGCTCTGAAACGTTGGTGACAAGCGTTGGGTGTTTGGGGCACCTTCGGTCCTGGGTCAGTTCGGCTTCTCCGCACTGGAAAAGAGTTTAAAACGTAGTGCCTCGGCCTTTGCCAAGTTTCCGGGGTCGATGAGCCGAATCAGGTGCAAACCTGCAAGGGACCCCTGGGCCAGATTTTTAATTTTCAGTTTCTCTGTTTTCATAGTGGTGTAATGACAACTTAAAAAAGAAACAAATGCCTCTTTTGAAAACCCCTTGACCTTTAAACCCATTATTTTGCAGAAAAACCAACAAGTCATTTGACATTCTGAAATCCATCCTCAGGTCCCCTCAGCCGACATCTTATTTTCCCGAATGCATCTTGAGCAGCACCGGCTACAGCAGTAGTGTCTGGAAGGGCTTTTTTTAAAGCTCTTACGTTACCATAATGAGGACTTTGTCTCCAGCAGTGGCCTGGAAACAGGAAGGTTTGGGGTTTGAGTCTCAGTGAGCGACGCTGGATTGCAGCGCTTAAGCCGAACAGAGCAAACGCAAACGCTTTGCCTTGTGGCATCTAAATAGGAACGGCAATGATGCCAGTTTGAAACCCCAGTTGCACTCGTGTAGAGGGACCCTGATGTATAACACAGCGGCTGCGAGAATGACAGAGGGGAGAGTAAAAAGGAGCTCTCTGAAAGCGCCATTGCTTGAGGGATGCTTTTAATGAGAGGGTCTCAAACGAGCCGTTCCGCCAGCTACCTTTAGGCTCCAGCAGATAAGACAGGGATTCGGCTACATTTTTTATGGAATTTGTACCGGGCTGTTTTGGAAATCCAGCAATCTGGATTAAAGAGAAGGAAAAGGGGAGAGATGGGGGGGGGGGGGGGGGGGGTGCTGCCCCCAGAAAAAAACCCCCNGGGGGGGGGGGGGGGGGGGGGGGGGGGGTGGAGATTAGAAAGATGAAACAGCACAGAAGGAAACGGGGTCGGCGAAGAGAGAGAGGGAAAAGGGGGTTTGGAGAAAAGCAGAAGCAGCAATGAAGCAGCAATGAGTAGGGGAACAAGTGCTTGAATGATGAGACAAACATGGAAGAGGGTGAGCGCGAGTAGCGTCCGGCCTGTAAATGGCGCAGGAACCCGAGGGCAGACGGTCCTTGTGATTTTCCTGCGAGGAGCTGCGCTGTGAGGGCGTCTTTTTGTAAGCGATTGCTCGCCATGGCTTTGAGCCGACGCCTGGGGAACTGTGGAGGAATACAGTTATTTGTGCCCCTGTTTTATTGCTTTGTTGTTGTTTCCAGAGGGCGGTTCCGTGGTCCAGTTGACAGCGGCTGGCTGTACATCACGGCTGGATGCCTCACAGGACCCCTGACTGGCTGCACTGGCCCCCTACAGGGTTTCTCCGCATTTATAATGTTAAAACAGCCCCTATTAATAATGTATATACTTTCGTTTGAACAAAATAAATTGGGGGGTTGATGGGTAAAAAAGTAAAGGGGTGGTGGTGTATTCATACACGTGTTTCAATATTGGCAACAAGATCCACCCCCTCTCTGCAATGCCTTTGTCAGAGTAATGGCTTCTGCGAGAGAAAGAAACTAGCAATGTGTGTGTGTGTGTGTGTGTGTGCGCGCGCGTGCGAGAGAGAGAGAGAGAGAGAGATCCCAGGTGGTTAAGAGAGAGAGAGAGAGATCCCACAACGGTTAAGGAAGCAAAATCACAATCGCTGTAAGCAGAGATGCCGCTGTTCTGTGCCTGTGGAGGTTTTTTGGCAGCTTTGGTTGGAAGGACCTGCGAAGGAAATGAAACCACATGGAGAAACACGAGGACAAGGAGATGTGAGGGATGGAGCGCGGAGGTGGAACAGGAAGCAGTCGCTTCACTTCCTGCAGAAAAACTTCCTCCTGTTGTTGCCGTGTGTTGAAGATGTTGTCCGTCTGTCTGAACTTTCCTCCTAATCGCTCTATAGTCCATTTCCACGCCGCTTCTGTCCTGTCCTCATGGTTTTTTTAATCAGACGATGCTTATATGAAAGTCCCATCTGGTAAATGCATATAATACCAGCATTAAATGTGTGCATTAAGTGTGAAATTACTTTTACAGGTAATTTCTTTCATGTTCATCTCTCCCTATTTACTATTCTTAGTCCAGGAGACTACAGCATTATTATTTTTAAATATTTGATTAACTCGGACTGCTTGCTTTGTAATTATAACAATAAAATAATGCAAGTTTGAAATGGTTCTGAAATGCAGAGGTTTCCCTGAGAAGTATTATAATAGCTGAATTATGTTGAAATTTTAATAAATGGGCCAAAGGACATTTGGCTTTTTTTGGTAAGAAAAATCTGCCTGACCATTCAGTGTAACATTTGTATTTAAACGCGATTTAAAAAAAAAAAAGTTTCTCCTTTTGAATTCCCCAGCTGCCTTTTGGGATTTGTTGTGTAAGATGATGAATACGAGCCGGGTTCTCGGCAGCCTCCATCCTGGATGCCGAGCAAAACACGGTGCTGTCAGGTCTCTCGGACGGCCGGCAGGCCACCCGTGGCATTTTTATCTCTGGGGTGCCTTTTCCTGCTGCACTGTGACTGTGACTTTGTACCTGGACAAAAAAGGAGCTTGCCATCCCCGGTGCTGGTAATAAGGTGATATTAAATAATTTGCCATGTGACTGACGGCGTGTTGGAAGTTGCCGTTGAAAACGCGATAAAGATGTAGAATATTATGAGAGGGCATTGTCCCGGCATTTAATGGAGCCTTCCTCCTGACAGTTCAATTACAGCTGCCTCCTTCTGCAGCACCAGCCCCATAATCTGGATGTGTAATGCAGGGGTTGCCCACGCTTACCTCCCAGGCTTCCGATCGCTCATCCCCCCACCTCCCGGGCTTGCTGTGGCGCATCTCCGTGGGCTGCCGCTGCTGCTTCATTCACTGTCAGCGGCGGGTTCGCCTCTGTAATTGCTACATGTGCCAACAGCGACCTGGACCGCGTGCGGAGGAGGAGCATGTGGGGAGGGCAGCGTGGGACCGGATCACCCCGCACACATCACGGCCAGGAAGAAGCGAACATTCAAAATGGCGGCCCATAATGAATTGAACTTCTCTGTTCATTTTTCTCGGCCTCTGGCTGCAGAAACACTATGTGCCGGCACTCTGTAGACATGCAAACATGTTCCACGCCATGTGACATAGGCGTTTCCCACGACGCACCCTCAAACTCGCCGAGGAGTTGCCCTGTTTTCAACTAGCGGGAGTTTGGATTTCCTGACAGCTTTGCGATGTGAGACCATGTCAGGTCGTCTTTGCAGTTTAGCTCCAGCTGCATTGAGCTCTTAGCCTCCATTACCACTTGTTTGCCTGTTTCAGCTGTTACAGTTTTGGAAATGGCAGCACCTTTTCAGACCACGTGTGCTATGTCACCTTGTTTGGTGAGCATGAATTCACCAGCTTTGCTTTCTTTTTTCTTTTTTTGCGTTAAAGGTTGAATGAATATGTAAACATTGAGTGTCCCAGGTATGTTTTGAGTGCGTAGGTAATAGCCGCGGAAGAACAGAACAAGCACAGGTAGGCAGACATACATTATTACAGCAATGAAGGAAACTGCTGTTATGTTGTGTTGTAACTGTCAACTACTGAAGTAATTCTGTCCGTTTTAGTGGGATTTGACCGCATTTGAGGATAAATAACTAGACTGAAGAACACGGTAATGACATCTTTAAGAGAATTCACCTCAGTAAACATTCTGAAACTAACGCTCAGTAAATATTGTGCGAATGAACACCCGACACTTGCAGTATTTCCACAATTCTTGGTAAATGTACAGCCGGGTAAATGTCCTACAGACACTAGGTGATCGTGCGGTACCTGCTAGGTAAATATGTTAACGTAATACACGAGGTAAACGTGTAGGAAGCCACACAGGAAATGTAGTATAAAATTTGAAACGCTCCAATTCTCACTTTGGTTGTTTTGAAAAATTACATGTACAGCTGTGTTTTTTCAGGAACACTGTCAAATTTAATTACCTCTAGCCTAGTTAGCTAGCACATGTATTATTGTTGCCTTGGAAACTCCAGGGAAGTTATTTTCATATATTCTGGGGCAGGAGGGGTTAAAAACAATGCTGCTGTAGGTCGGCGTTTAAAATAGCCGTCAGTGTGCTCTTCCAGTTGAGTTGGCTGTCCTTGGTTGTTTATAATTAACTGCTAAGTGTGTTCTTGGTTGTTTTTGTCCAACTGGTTGTCCGTCAAACTCCATAGCCAGACATTTGGAGCCAGTCGTTCTGCGTGAAACCGACGGCTGACTGACGCGCCCGTTGCTGTCGGGACTGTGCCGGCAACGCGCCGATCAGCTGCAGGGCAAACGCAGGAGGTTGGCGTCAAGGTCCCCGAAGCAAATAGGATGTGACACCAGCAGAGAGCGGGCGCATCCCAGCGGCCCCCATCCGTCACCGATGCCAAACATTTGCACACTTTCTGCAATGGCACACGAGTCGGGGCCTAACACTGTGTTCGGGAGCAAAGGTTGGCTGTCAGATCTGTCAGTCAGGGGCTTCAGTGGACATCCGAGTTGTGTCACTGTTGTCAAACAAATGTGTGGAGGGTGGAGGACTCAGGTCCTGGGTGCTGACGGGCGATGGGTTCGGCACGTGAACGACCAAGTGACTCAACAGGAGCGCTTTATTTGAATGTAGCTGTACTCACTCCAGCTTGGGCTTCTGCTTGATCTCTCCCCAAGTTCACTTTGTCATTTTTAGAGAGAAATTTAACTTTTTTTTCTTGCAGCCACGAACTGATTTGAAGGACCAGGCTAATTAATGAGATAAGCTTCAACAGCTCTGTATAAACAAAAAAATCCATATTGCTTTCACAAGTAATTAAGGAGACATAACTGTAAAGATCCTGCTGCATTGTGGGATAGCTTCAACCGCAAGTCAGAATGCATGTCCAAATAAGAGGGGTCGTTGTTTGTCAGCACATCTGGGTTTGTCAGCACATCGTTGGGCTCCTTTGCCGACAAATCACCTTGCATCCAGAAGCCGTGGGCTCCTAACTGTCACTTGTGCACTTGTTATAATGAACATTCCCCCAGTTCCCAACAGGCCTTGTGCCTGAGGGGTCCCTGTTTTTGCTGGCTATTTTCCAGCATCATTTGCTTGTGTCAGTGGATCAACACCTGAATAAATCAGGATCTGGGTACAGCTGTAAAAACTCGGTGTAGCCTCAGAAACAGGCTGCCCGCAGAATCCCTGGGAGAGATCTCTGCCGGGTTTGGACGAGTTCCTGGTGCGGCACGGCGCTTTCTGGAAAACGGCAAGTGACTGACAGGGAATCCGATGGGTGTGAACCCCTGATAACCCCAGTGCAAACCCTCAGGAGTCCTCCAGCCACACTTTTCATTTACAGCGTTTCCTGGCACCGAGGCGCGACGACGGAGGCCACCGTGCAGCCGCTGGGGGGTCTCAGCCGTTAGCCCGCCGCTAACACATGTCTTGGCTTCGCCTTTCAGTTTGTGTAAATGTGATCACAACTGTTTTGTGTAAAAGGCCATCAGCGCTTGCTAAAGTGTTTTTTTTTTTTGCTAGTTTAGGGAATAAAATGCTTTGATCCTTGTGGGCCAACAAGAGAAGTAGCTCTTAAGGAGCAAAAGAAAAATAGTGATTGCAGAAGAAAGCTTTGCTTTGACAGGGTTACTGATTTTTATCTTGTTGCAGCAGTTAATGATGCAGTATTTTAGGCAGAGTTAATCCTGATATATGGAAAGTTTGGCTTCTCGGAAGAAGGTAAACCTCACACGCGAATAATCTGAGGTGAGCTGTAATTCTCAAAGGTGTGGGAGATGTTGCCTGCATGGCTTGTAGTGTTGATTCTCTGAGACTAGATGCCATCTCTACCTGTTCTTTTCTAACAACTGGTTAGTTTCCGCTGACTATTACTGGCACGCTTGTTGCTAATGGTAACCAGCATATGGAGAGAAGTTGTCGGAAGGGATGTGGCTAAAGACGCTGTTGTGCTATTTATCGCGTTACGCCTGCTGGGGACCAGTTTGAAGCCCCTTCAGGATGAGGCTCGAATCCAAAATTAGACTGTTATATAAAAACGAGACACCAAATTGAAAATTTGCAATGTCAATCAAATCAAAAAACATTGCTAATGACTGAAATTATTGATGAACTTATTACATTGACATGTTATTCCAGTATTTTAACTATTTAGGTGAATATTTAAGTTAAACCTTATGTCCTTAATGCTCTATATATAAATAAATAGACATTATATTTCCTTTAAATAAAAAGTACTTGCAGTGTTTTGTGTTGAATGTCAACATCTAGCAGTACTTCTTCATATTCTTGATGAAGCTCTTTGATGTATAAATGAGATACTTAATGTGTTCTCACAGCCAGTTTTTGATGATTTTTCATGATTCATAATTTATATGATCTGTTAATTAATATGTTTACGGACTTTTTTATATAGCGGAAGTATGAATATTGATGAAGTAAATGAGGGTGATTATGAAGTGATGCGGTACACTTGCAGTCTGTGCGGGGGGGCTGAGGCATGCTGCCGGACACTCCGGGGGGGGGGGGGGGGT
>UFQX01001618.1:1784945-1818839 GCA_900497675.1 Arapaima gigas | reverse complement strand
CCCCCCCCCCCCCCCCCCACACCGTCCCATTTTGGCTTCAGCTCTCAGTTCTCTTCTTTAAACGCGTGGAAGTTGGAAGTGGCGTGCAAGCAGTGAGAGACGTGCAATCTGCGTGCCGCGTGCATCGGTGCCGATAAAGAAGAACTGGGCCCCGTTTCATTAGTATGCATTCATTACCCTGCTCAGGATTAAAATTAATCTCGTCTGGAAATGTTTTACTGGGAAACAGCCATTATAGACATTACGGGCTTCAAAGTGCGTGTTGATTAATTAATCTTTGGACATGGTGGTCCTTTTATTCCCTTTCATATGTTTCCGTCTTTGATTTGCGGGACTTGTTGGTCGGGCTCCGTTTGGCGCTTTGTGCCGAGACATTAACTCGCTTCGGGTCTTTGTAGCGTGTCACCAGAAACTCGTCCCTCTCCACAATTACACGAAATTTTAATTTGCTCTTTATCTATCTTAATGCTCAGATGAAACAGAGCAAGCAAAGTGTAATTATTTCTGAATCTTAATTAACATAACTTATGTAAACACCGCTCATAATTAATCTGTGTGTGTGGAGGTAATGGGAGAATATTAAAGCGCGGTGGCGTGATGTTGCTGCTTTGCACACCCAACAGGGCAGCTATAGCCTTGCCACCCAAAGGTCCTGGGTTTGGACCCCATCTCCTGCTCTCGTACCTGAGTAAGGAACTCTCCCTCAACTGAGATGTTAGTGGTTTACCTAATGGGGTGATTTCTGTAAGTAGCTTGAAAGGGAGAATGTTGGGCCAATCAATTAATTAATCACTTAAGTAACTAATTAATCAATTAATTAATTTTTGCATTGATTTTTTTCCATTAATAATGTTAACTCTGCCAAATCTGTTAGGACACGTCTACGTGGTTGTGTGTTGTTGAGATTGTCAGTGTAACAGGAAGGAGGATTTGTGAAGTCGTCATGAGCTGCTAGTGACAGTAGAGAAACAGCCTTTACAGGTTGCACGTTTAGCTACGTGCTACGGCGCCATTTCTGAACCGTCAAGAAGGCCTTTGATGAAAATGGGCATGTGGGCTGGATCACGCGAGTGGAAAAACCAAAAAATTGTTTGGGGGGGCGGGAACAACACTAAATGAGTGGCGTGGTCTGACCTACTTGGAAAGAGTGTTTTGCTTTGAAGACGAAGGAGGTCAAGACTTTCAAGTTGTCTATACATTTAATCACATGGGGAAATGCTGCTGTTGGAGAATATTTGATAATGAGTGAGGTGGATTGTGGGATATGGGGATCGTATAAGCAGCCCTGTGCTGCCATGTGTGTGTGTGTGTGTGTGTGTGTGAGAGAGAGAGAGAGAGAGAGAGAGAGAGAGAGAAGGAAGAGGTTGGGGGCGGGGCTGGAAGGGAAAGTGGGAGGTCTCTTCCCCCTCCACGCCCCTCCCGCCAGCTCACAGCACCCCTCTCCCACCCTCCTCCATAGCTGATGCTGCGAGGCCTGGGACTGCAGCAGCCGCTTAGTTTATGGAGGAGAAAGGGAGCAAGATGGTGCAGCAGGTACTACCTCCTCCGCTCTTTCCGCTCGGCGACAGAAAACACCCTTCCCGCATTTCTCTTCTCAAACCCCTCCCTGGGGAGCGCAAGGGGAAAGTGTGTGTGTCTGTGTGTTTGTGTGTGTGGGTGTGTGTGTGTGTGAGTGAGTAGAGGACCTAGGGTGGCCCTACTCTCACACGCCGTGTTATCAGCAGCTGGCTGCTTTCACTGCTGTTGTCTCCCTCTCCCTCTCTCCCCCTCTTTCTCCATCCCGCCGCCTTACCCCGTTCATCTCCGGGCTCCATTTCAGCTTGTACCCAGGGAGGAGACGGCATCGAGGTAGCAGAGAACCCGTGTGGTCGTGTGAGCCTGTGCGTTGCCCCTGCTGCTCCACGACGTCCTAACCGAGCGTCAAAGAATGCGAAAGTTTACATGTCATCAAGTGCACGGTGTGCAGCTCTGGGCTGGTTAAACGCTGTATAAAATCTCTTGTGCAAGAAGCGCGTAGTACTTTCCACACGCTTTTTAACGCATAATCGGCGCAAGTGTGTGACCGTGTCTGTAGGTGTTCCTCAGGGACCTACACAAAGGCACAAATCGTGCAGAAGGGCTCTGCAAAGCCTGAGCAGCGGGTTTTTTTTTTCATTGCCACGTTAAACATATTTCTGCTCTCCAAATGTGGTTTTCATTAGAATACAGGCCAGAGCATTTAGCTAAGCCTGACTGTCTGCCATACTTTGTCCCCCCCCACACACACACACGTCCATCCTGCTCGCCAAGAAGCGTTTTGCTATTTAAGGGACTCTGAAAACCTCGAAGCCGCAGAGGAGATGGAAGCGGGGGGGGGGTTCACACATTGCGCACCGCTGGGGCACAACACTCCTCAGCGGAGCATCTTTCTCTCTTTCTCTCTCTCTCGCTCTCTCTCTGCATCTGACACGTTTGCATTGTGTGAAGCAGAAGGGTTTAACGCTCTTAATTAAGCGTCAGAATTAGGCCTAATTACCGTGAGCACCCCTGCTTTTGGGTACTGGGGGGGTGGGCACAGTGCAGCGCCGCTGCGGCGCTAATGAAAAGCAGCGGGGCCCCTGTAACGTTTCAGGAGGAGCCGGGTGGGGGCTTATGGGGCGCTGCATCGCTGCGTCGCATTCCACCTTCAGCCACAGCCGGAGTGCGTGAAGGATTTCCCTTTGTTTCCCACTCTCTGGTCTGCAGCGCTGCAGCTTGCAGATGCTGTGTGGAAGCAGGGCGGACCCTGGCTGGGGGTGTCAGGGAAGGGGGGGGGGGGGGCCCCCCCCGTAAAATACTGCATAGCAATTTTCTCAGAGCATCCACTGCCAAACGCGTGGCTTTTTGCGCTCGGTCAAGTGCTGTGTGCTGCACAGTTACCCAAGATGAAGAGTCCGCCGTGTAAAGTGTTTATTTTAGGAATAGGAAAACATACACTGGTTGTATTAAAAAAACAAAACACTCACAGCAAGATGTACTGAGGTAACATATATTGTGCAGGTATCTGAAGAAGGTTTTTTGTCGTGAGGACAGTGAGAAGTTTTCCACACTTGTGTGTGTAATTTTGGTGCATATATTTTATATGCATGCAGTTCTTATTACATGTACAGCTGACATTTTTTTTTATTTCCCTGTTTAAAATGGTGATTTTGCTAACGGCTTCACTTCAGCTGGTCCCACCAATGGTGATCCACTGACCTGTGCAGTGAGCTGTGTGCCATTGGTGCTGTTTTAGCTTTTTTTGTCCCCGTTTTTGTCAATACATTGTGCCTTTTGGGTTCACGTCCCCGCTCCTCCTCCAAGTGGGGGGGTGCGAAGGGAAAGCTGTGGCCAGTTGAGCAGGTGAGATGTGAAGAGGGGGAGCCCGGTTTTGTTTGTGACACCCAAGTGAACTCCTTCCCCTGGCTGGTCTGAAAGCTCCCGAGGCAGGAGGATAATAAGCGGTTCGTTTGGATTCTGCACCGGAGGAGGAGGCCATCAGATGAAAGGCCTCTAAATACGTGATGACGCTGCGGACGGTGCTTCTGACCCGGTGGCAATGGTTTGCTTTAATGAGATGCTGCTGGAGGAGTTGTACTAAACCCCCCTTTTCTCTCTCCTACCTGCAGGGTAATCAGGACGCCACAGCCGCCCCTGAACCGATGGCTCAGCCCTACGCATCGGCCCAGTTCGCGCCCCCTCAGAACGGCATTCCCACCGAGTACAGCGCGCCACACCCCCACCCCGCCCCCGAGTACACAGGCCAGACCACAGTCCCTGAACACACGCTAAACATGTACCCCCCAGCACAGACGCACAGCGAACAGAGCGGCCCCGACACAAACGTACAGACGGTCTCCGGCACGGCCACAGTAAGTACATACAGCGCGCAACTGATGCCAGTAACACGACACTGATATACAATTCAGGAGAAATGGCCAAAAAGGTCCGACGAGGTTCTGGTCGTTTTCCTCCTGCATCTCAGTAAATGTCAAGATTTTTCTGGCTTTTCTGGCTATTCATGTGAAGTGGAGTTTTTTTGTTTTTTTTTTAAGTTGTACATCATTTTCCTCCAGTGAGCACACAGTTTCCACAGATGTAATGTGGAATATGATTGGCGTGGGGTAAAAACACGGGAAAAAAGTTACTGAAGGTCCGCATGCGGTGGAAAAAAGTTTGAGGTGTGAAGTTGAAGGCGCAGGATAAAACACAGCGGAATTATCATTTTGTGTGACGTTAGATGCTGACTTTGGTGTCGTTTTTAGTCCATTGCCTTGGAATTCCAGTTGGAGTTGAGCTTTTAAATAGCAGTGGGGGGAAGGGAGGCAAACCCTCACATCTGGAAGGGCCATTTTGCCGTCGGAGCGGAACGCAAGGAGCTATAGGCCGGCAGATGAATTACACAGACGTCCAAAGTAATGACCTCATCAGCTGCCAGTTGTTATTGAAACTGCATCATTCTTGACCACATCGAGTAGCTGATCCCCAAAAGCTGCCCTTCCCTCTGACAAAGGTTTTACTGTTAACTCCCTCTGCCTGGGCTCCTTTCCCCCAGCATTTATTCATCGGAGGTTTTCCACTCTTTGCTGTGTTGAAAATCTCACAGGCACATAAATGCAGAGAGACGTGGCATTGTTTTTGGCTGGATGATGTTGTCCAAACATAATTCTGGTATTTACTTGGTTTTGAACTTTCCCAGAAAATGAAGGGGGAACTTAGCAATTTCATTACAGGATCTGCTTTTTTCCCTTTTCTCCCAAAATCAGGTTTATTGTGCTTAATTTATAGTCATTTATGGAAAGTACTGCATTGTTTGGGGGGAGGGTCCACAAACAGAAGACAGACTTGGAGGATGGAGAACCTGACTGGGGTCAGCATGACATCTACAAACCCTTCACATCTTATGCAGGAACAGATCTTAAAGGGGTTTTTTTACTTTGCAGGGCTGATGACTAAAACAGTGGGGAGTTTCTTCAGGTGCTGAAATTTGTCCAGTTTATGGCGGCAGGTTGTGAATTTTCAGATGAAGCCAAAAATGACAACGAGTGATCCACATCAGCTGCAAAAGGTCTTCCAAGGGTTTCCAGTTCCTTCTGGGTCTCTGTGGTCTTTTTCTGTAAAGTTGGGTCATTCAGTGACGGAATGAACTACCGGCTCAGCTGTAGCTCACCGATGCAGTACCAGCACGTCGCTCGAGCGGAAACCCGACTGGAGTTTGTCCCGCGGCAGTTGGAAGTATTAGGGCAATCACGTCTCTGCAGGGGGCTTCCCGATAAACGTCCACCTTCCCATTTTTTTTTTTTTGGGAGCCACTTGCATGTGCAGGTGTAGCCGTCGACCTTCCTGGGAGGTAGAGGCACCTCAAGGGACTCTGTCCAGCTGTTGACCGCGTCTGCATTTGGTGCCCATTTTTCCTGTCAGGTAACCAGCAGCTTTCTTCTGCCCCAATCTGAGCCCCCCCCCCTCCCCATTTTTTTCTGAGCTGCTCATTTGCATATTTGCTTAATAGACAAGCCTGGTAAACAGGGTCATTTGTGCTCCTGCACACAGGAGTCTGAGGTCCTGCAGGGATTTTCAGGGCTTCTGCGAGTCGACTTGATGTCGTGCAAGAGGAGGGGGTCTCTGGTGGCAGCGTGGTTCCCGTGTAGATGTTCTCTGGTCCCAGGTGTACTGAGCGGCATCTCCGGGGGGCCGGGAACGCGTCATCGCAGCGGGCCCCCCTCCAGGTCTGAAGGCCAGCGTGGCAACGTGAAATATTGAAAAAGAACACCTTGGAAACCTCGAGGCACAAGAAAATAATTACGTGCGACTCTTTCCACCCCTCATCTGGAAGTGGTTCTTCTGTCCTCCTGGGATTCAAAGGAAATATATAAAGCTCCTGTTTTTTTTTCCCTCTTCTGGAGTTTACCAGCGCAGTAGTACATGCGTTTTGGAGCCTTTTTACGGCTTTCACCTTCTCCTTCGCCACAGCAAAACGAGCAAAACGTCATTATTTAGTTTTATTTGCAGAGGCCTTAATCGGTAGTAATTTGCATGTTGTGTGTTAACATAATTGCATATTAAAACAGCTCAATAGTCATTGAATTTGCCACTCTGTGCCCAGCAGTTTCCACCCTGGGATTGAAGCGCGCAACCTACCGGTCACTAGGTTAATGTCCCGTCCAGCTGCTGCCTGTAACGCAGAAATAAACGCATGTGCTCTTATTCGGTGCCCAACCATGAGTGTGTTTATTGCCAGCTCGAGCTGAGCAGGTGAACACCAAGTCCGTGCCAATGTTTAATAGTGTGTTAAAATGAACCAAATCAGTCATTTCTGCTGGCGGTGACACCAACCTCTCCGCTGGCTCTCCTGTGCAGAGTGGCTTTGGTTTTTAGCCATGTGTGAGACTCGCTTGCATGTCGCCGGGAACCTTCAGGTCGCAACTGTGATTTTCGAAGTGATGCCACCTGCCGATCCGGGGCAGCATTTACCCTTGACTAGTCAGCAGATCTGGGGCCTTCACCTGTTTAGGAAGGAACTTTTACTCGGATGTTTGTGTCGAACTGTAAAATTGCAGTAGTTTGGATTTCGTGCCCCTTACTGTGACGTGAGACCTCACCCGCCTGCATCTCCGATACTTGTTGAACCAGGCGCACTTTTGCAGTCTGCAGCTCCAGGGAGGAGTGCCAGCTGAGTGCTGTAACCACGATATTGGCCATGTTTGGGAAGGCAGAGTGTGAGCTGAGCTGGGTCGCAGTGTGGGGTCAACAGTCAGTCTGACTCAAAATGCATTCGTTTGCACTGGACCACGAAAGGCTGCTTTCTGACTGAGGACAGGGCTAAACAAATGTGCGTGCGTTTAATCACCTGAAGCTGATTGGTTGCCTCAGCCAGTCAGCTGATCATTTCAGAAATGGTCCTGTTTTTTTTTTCTTATGGATCAGAATGGACATGCATTGACACATAGTGTCAAGCATCACCAAACTGTCCCACTCGACAGTTATAATCACTCTATTCATCATCTCCGATTTTATTAAAACTACTAATAAAAACCGTCACATAAAAAATAAAAGTAGATAAAACCGTTGTTTAAAATTCATACATGATGGTAAAAATCTAAGAAAGTTAAAAACATACCCCAGGGCTCCAGCTAAAAGGTTAAACAAAACTTTCCAGCAGACTCCACCACAGAAGATGGGTGGGCCCCTGGCCTGTACCAGAGTGCTGCTGAACTCAACCTACCTTTTGTGGGTGTTAAACACGTCTTCCCCTTTTAAATTAAAATTGTTAAAGACAAGACAAACACTCAAAGATATAAACAAGGAACTAACAATGATACAAATAAACAACATGATAACAAACAAATGATAAATATGAATATATATAAATATATATATAAATATAAACAAAAAAACATATTATTATGTTTATTATTACTACATTATATAAACACCCACCTCAATGAAACACTAAACTACACTACACTAACTAAAATCTAAATATACATAGATAAATAAATAAATATATTTATTTTTATATATATATATAAAACAGCCAAAATATAGAAATGGTCCCGTTAAGGTATTTTGTTGCTACAAATGCTACAAACAGCGCTGCTATGTTGTGCATGGCGATGTATTTCTGCTGTCCAGGGTCCATCATGGAAACCAGTTTACTGGCGACAGTTAAGCGTTTGAGCCAGATTTGAGGTTTGGGTCTGTTTCAAAATTTAACACAAAGTTGCCGTTAACCATCAACCAATTAACTGCGCCGAACATGTCTGTTCATAGAGGAGCCTTCAAATTCGGAGTTCTGATAACTGAACTAAAACAGCAAGTTTTGTTTTTTACCTCAGCGAAGCTGACTGAACCACAGCCAGAATCGTCACGTTACAATAGCCAAGAACTTTACTGAGGGGCTTCTGCTGTGGTGCCTCCACCCTGTCACTGTTTATTTGGAGGGAAAACGTAAGAGTTCGTTGGAGGCCTCTTGACTCCAGACAAGAGGCGCTTCACGCACTGCAGAAATTCGTGTGCCGAGGTGTTTGACGTACAGTAATTAATGGCAAAGTGTGAGCGCAGCCATGAGAAGGGGACTGCGGGAAGCGCAGGTGTTGCACAAAAGCATGACGCTTCTGCACCCAGGGGTTGTTAACCCCCCCCCCGCCGGTGATCTGCAAAAAGCAGGCGCTCGGAAGCACAATGCTGTGCTTGGCAGGCTGCGCATCCCTGCAACACCCACACAATGCAGCAGTGCAGCCGCCGGCTTAATTGGTTCGCATCCATATGTGCGCTACTCGAGATCACAGACCACCGCGCCTGTTGGCTCGTGTCAGACCAAAACCCGGCGAGCACCAGTAGGTCAGCTTTTGTCAAGCAGTTATATAACATAAATATATATATATATGTAATATCAAGTGCCCACAAATTGGGAGGAAACGATAAATGGGTGTCTGACCCGCTGGATCGGGCTCTGTCCGCAGGGCCGCGTGAAATGCCGACGATCACCAGCAGCCGACGTCGCAATTTGATGAAACGGAACCCTCTTTGAAGTCTGGCTTCTTCCAACAAGCTGCATGTAAAACTGCACATTGCAAACTGCACGTTGCGAACTGCACGTGAAGGACGCCTCTCTTTTGGAACGTTCCGGGGCGGTCCTGCTGGTGGCAGCCATGTGTGGATGATTTGGACGTTGCACGCTGTATCAGAATGAGAGGGAGGGCATTGCCCGCAGATGGGGGGGGCACACTTGTAACCAAGAGGTTTTCGGCTCAAGTCCCAGCAGGGAAGCTTATTGCAGGACCCCTGGGCTGCATTGCAGGGTCTAATGCCACTCCCTTTTTCCCAGAAGTAGCACGACTCCACTCCTCGGGTTTCTCTGCAGTCATTTTCATTACAGGAAGTAAGTACTGCCATCTTTTGGGAAGCTTCCTTTTTATTTCCCCAGGCTCTTGCACTTATTGTGAGCTGCATTTCCCAGAATGCTCTGTGCCACCACTGTCTGCTGGGCAGACGGTGGGTCGGCCTTTTCTGTCACAGTCTCCCATTGCGATAAACGCCATCCGGAGCCACGTGGGGAAAGCATCTCTCAGCATGCAGCAGCGGCAGGTTTAACAGCATTTTCATAGGAAGAGCCGGAAAGAGACACAGTGTTGCCGTAAAATAAAGTGGAATGTTTCCGGAAAAAAGAAACGCTTCACATCTGTCTGGCAAGTAGTCGAGTCGCTGCCCTGCACTTTTTCGTAAAGGCAGCAATCACCATTGTTTTGCTGCAGTTAAGAAGCTGTTTCAATGTGTTGGACGTTTAACGTCGAGATCCCGCGAAGCACCTAAATGGCAAATCCCCGTTATTTAAATGTAAAGCTTGTTCTGCCTACGCTGGCCTCCTCCTTTCCAAAATAAATGGTCCCACGGCCATTTTGGGCATTTTTTTTTTTGGCGGCATCAGGGTTATGCTGTGAAGGTGATGTAACAAGGCATTTCATGGCACCTCAGTTATTGGACCATGGAAGATGAGAAGAGCTTTTCGGAGGGAAGACCTGGCAAATAAAGCTTTAGCTAAGCAAATGTTTGCGAGCCATGCGTCACGCCACGCCGAGCTGGATTCCTCGCTTCCTTCTCAGGTTCGCTTTTGCCTCCGCTGAACGAAGCATCTGCGTGTCGGGATTCAGCCCCGCCTTCACGCTCAGAAACAGGGGGGGTTTTGCACAAGTTTGAATTTCGCTGCTGCTAAACGGGATTTTTAATGGCCGTCATGACAGCGAGGCGACAGGTGGGGCCGAGGACTTTTCCATTCCCTCCGCCCACTTTGCTGGGGGTGTAGGACCTCATCGCATGTGACCAGGACCAAGCACCTGAATTCCCCAGTGCGGCAACCTTTCTGCAGTACAGTAACCCGCCCGTTGTTTTTTAAAAAATTTGCGTCATCTTCTTTCTTGAAAGGTGTGGAGTTGGAAGCAGCACAGCCCGCAGACTCCAGGTGTGCCAGAGGTAGCGCCAGTGACGGGCTCCTCAGGCCCTCCGGAAAAGATCCCTTTTATTGACTTGTCTTAATTGGTGGCGCCAGTGCCAGTAAAGAATAAAAAAAAGCAGTAAAACTGCAAGGCAGATGGCAGGAACTGTAAATGGTCGTCTACCTCAGTTCAGCACAGAGCAGCTCGGTGCTGCGCTTGGCCTGCGGCCCGGAATTGTTCCAGGGAGGAGCGGAGACTGTTCTCTTCCTCAGCCTGGCTCCAGGTCCAAGTGAAGCTTCAGCAGTGGTGCCGCAGCCGCTTTTTGCGCCACTTGGCACACGGGCGTCGTTCCTATTTATCTTCCCTTTTTAACACTTTAGCCTCGGAAATGTGAGGTTATATTTGCTGAGATGGTCTGTCCATCTTGACTGTGCCTAACTGGTAGTTATGAGACTGACAAGCAGAATTAGGGAAAGCAGAAGGGAAATACGCATCGAAAAGGTTGATTTATGAAGATCTGCCGCAAAAATGGGAGTTGAGTTACCATTTCACGCAGGAGGAGAGCCGCCAGCTGAAGGTGGTGCTGGAGGAAGAGGGGTTTCCGTGGCGAGGACCTGGGTTCAAGCCCCACCTCTTGCTGTAGTAGCTTTGATTGCTGACCCTGCTGTGTAAACGGGTGAACTCCGGTCGTTTTTAAGCAAACAAGTTTATTTATGCACTGCTCAGCCATAAGGGGGGATGGGTGGAGACGCACAGACTCTGCTGGACGAGGGACCTCCGCGCCGTCTCCGCTGGGGGTTTCTCTTCTTGTGTTGTAGGCTGTCCCCGCACAGGATTTAACGACGCGATGCCATGCTGAGGTTCACCTTCCTGCGTTTCAGCCTCACTGGCAAAGTCGTGACATCACAGAGTCACACTTATGAAATGTGACTCAGAGCCAAGTCATGGCCTTGTGAGCTTTGACTGGAGTTGGAGCTCCTCTGGTGCTCCTCAGTTCACACTGTGTCGCTCTTCTAGGGAGTTTCTCATGGCCCTCAGGTGGAGAATCGGGTTTTGAAGCATCACTCTCAACTCTCTGCGCAGAGACTGGAAAAAAGTGTTGAAAGACCTTTTAAACGACCAAACCACAGGTTTATATCCCCATTCTTCTTCCCCGTGGGCTGTTTTACCGAAGCTTGTTTCAGGTTCAAGACACACATTTCAAGTAACGTCGCCCTGGCTTTCGGCTCCGGAGGGACGTTTGTTTCTCGTAATTATCGAAATGTGGCTTCTGGGGTTTCAGTGGTAGCAGGTAACGCAGAGCAAAGCGGAGTCGTGAAGCTTGACATAGAAGTTTGACGCCTGCGCACCTCATTCCTTTATTTCACACCATGCAGAACCTTTCAATGTACCGGATTAAGGGGGTTTACAGTAGATTTAGTTACATGCGATGATAAAGTGAGGCTCTTATTTTAAATGATTGTTTTCTTTGATTTAACTCTTTCTACAGCGATCGGCTTCAGTCAGATGCCCCAGTAGGTTTTGCCATTAAGACATTTGCCGTTTCCGTAGACGCGCCCGATGTAAACATGACGCTCGGCCGTCTCCCCCTCCCCCAGCAGACAGACGACGCAGCGCAGACGGACGGCCAGCAGCAGACGCCGTCGTCCGAGAGCACGGACAACAAGACGCAGCCCAAGCGGCTCCACGTCTCCAACATCCCCTTCAGGTTCCGCGACCCTGACCTCAGGCAAATGTTTGGCGTAAGCATCCAGTCGCCGTGGCGAGCGATCTCAGCCCAAAACACACTTCTGCAGTCACCTTAGAGCGTCGCGCTCGACTAGTTACTGTATTTTTGCTACATTATTATGGCCACGAGTGCATTACATGGACATGCTGACTAATTTACTGACAACTCAGTTGAGGGTCGAGCCTCAGTCATTGCTGCTGTGGGGATCGGATTGGGCAAATTTACACCTTCGCCGGAAAATCAGTGCATAGAACACGGGTGAACGCAGCATAACTGCGGTCAAAGTCCTCGTCTGTATATCGGCAGCAGCGGCGCAAAATGACATCACCTGACAATAGATGAGGTGCTGTCGGCCGTGTCACATGGTGAGCGGTGGGTGTCTCCAGCCTGGATGGTCAGTGTGACTGCGTTCCTCGTTTACGTCTTCGGAAATATCTTAGTTGCACCTTTTACATAATTATAACCATCCCAGCCGCTGACTGGTCGCTCTGTGCCACGCTCACTTCAGATAGGCTTTGCCCACACCTTCGGGGGCACTCCGCGATCGATGCTCAGCCGGACGCTGGTAAAATACTAACGGGATTTGTTTCTCCTCTTTGTTTCCAGCAATTTGGCAAAATCTTAGACGTTGAAATAATTTTTAATGAGCGAGGATCGAAGGTATGTGTTCCGGCTCATTTCTTCTGCATGCCTTATTAAATCATGTAATGATGAGCTATTGATGGCACTGAGGCAGGAGAGGAGAATATTGATCATCTTTACACGCTTTCTACGCAACAGGAGTTAGTGACAGGGTGTCTGGTTTGTCTGACATGACGAAAGTGGTTTGATGGCAATTTTTCCAATTAAGGAAACGAACAAATAAATGAATGAATGAATGAGTCAGTTAAGTAGTTGATTTAATGTAAACAACGAATTAACAGATACAAACCTAGAAGTTTCTCCTACATGCTTCTCTAACAAAAGACCTAACTGGAACTTAAAATTTTGTGTGTGTGTGTGTGTGTGTGTGTGTGTGTGTGTGTGTGTGTGTGAATAATATGTGATCCATGTTTCCGTGATTGACTGTGATCATGTGATGTAATAGAAGTGAAATTAACAAATAAGCTGTTAATTCATCCCCAGTATTGCATGAAGAACACGTGGTTATAAACTGTGTGGTTGTAACACTGTTGTTTAATATTCAGAAATGAATCGGCTGTGTGTTCTCATGTTATTTTTGGTGTATAAATATTTTTCTCTTGTGTTTCTGTTGTCGGGAAATGTTCCTGCATGCAAAACGACAAGTTCACTCTTCTGTTATTCATAATTGTGATCTTTTGATTTGTATTACGTGTGCAGACAAAGTTTTGTTTTAAACCCGTTCTCTGGTAGAACTTTTTTTTCCTCTAAGGTGTTGTTTTTGTTTTTATTTTATTTACTTTTTGCTTTGGATCAGTTCTGCCTTTCGGGGGGTGGGTGGGCAGGGGGTGTTATTCCATTTTATCTGCGAGTTTTTCTCAAGGGGTCTGATTTAAAGAAACGACACTGTTTGACATCTGTGGCTTATTTATTGCATTGCAGTGCTGTTATATCTTTTTTATAATCTGCATGTACAGAACAAAGAAACGAGCCAAAGGCACGAAATGTGAAGTAGACAGTAGGAGCAATCTGTAAAAGACTGGTCATGAGTAATGGAGAATGTCGGTAACTTTGGTCGGCGATTGAATTAATTATGTGCATGTTGTCTTCCCTCCCTTCTCCCGGCTGCATGCAGGGATTTGGTTTCGTAACTTTCGAAAGTAGTGCTGATGCGGACAGGGCGAGGGAGAAATTACACGGCACGGTGGTTGAAGGCCGTAAAATAGAGGTGCATGTTAACGATATTTCCCTTCTCGTCTCATCTTCTTTATAAATGTCTGCTTCAGTCTCATTCTGTTGTTTTCCGGACGCATCGTCTGTCTCTCCATGTGCAGCCCCCCCCCCTCCACCCCACCCCACCCCACCCTTCTGCCTCACGTTCTTCCTTCCTTAATTTATCTTCTCTAACTTAATATGCACAAAGGGTGCGTGTGCATGTGTGTATGCGCATCTGTGTGAGCGCGCGTGTTTTTTTTTCCCTGATTTCTCTATCTTCATTTTGGTTCATTTCCTTTCTTTTCGTTTGAGCCAATTTGGCCTCTTGTTTTTTTTTCAGTCGGTTATGATTTATGTACAACTGGCCTGCCACAAATGAACCTATGATTTTCTATGTTTAAAGTAATATGGGTGCAGTAACTTCCACAACTTTTAATGTTATTTGTTTTATTTTATTTACTTATTACTGAAGAGAAAGCGACTGTATAATTATGGTTAGTTACCTTATTGCAGGGTTGATGAGGGATATGCGGTGGCTTGTAACCAGGCATAACAAAAAAAATCCCCGGAATGTGTTAATTGGGATTTGCAGGAATGCCTTCAGCTTACAATTATTAAGAGAGAGACGAACTGCATCCAAATTTGATTTTTCACAGCTTGAGCTGTTAATTTTTTCCTCAAAATTGACCCTCGAACTGCTTCTTAAGAGCATTTAAAAGGGGGAAGAAAAAAGAAAAGAAATGAAACCCGTTGATCAAAATTTGTATCGATTTTTGAGCATAAAAGTCGTCACCTGTGTTTCCCATTCAACGCTGTCTCCAGTCTTAAGGACTCTAGTTTCTCGACTGATTCCGGTACTAAGTGGTGTAGTCTTTGAGTAAGATGTTGCCTATTTTGCCTTCTCATTTTCCTCCTTTTCGACGATAGCGCATAGGGCCCTCACCAAACTCTCAGTAACCATGGTAACTGTACACATACACATGCGGGCGATGGTTCCGAATGGTAAGTGGACAAGCCCATCTACCGTTTGACATATTAAGCTCTGATACCACGTGAATTTTTTTGACTTGTTAAGTTTCTTGATGCTATTTTACATTGGTACGCCTGTACTTGAGTGTCCGTTTAGCTGTCTGAGAGGCACTGATGGGACTGGATTGACTCGTGCACATCTTACTTAGATTGTTAACTCCATATTGTGTTAAACAATGCACCCTCTTTTTATCCTTTGTTAGCTGTGGTTTAAGCTGGAATGATTTCTCTCTTTCTGTTTTCCTTTATTACGATTCTTGCGATGAAAAACGAGGCTCTTGTTCCAAGTGTTTGAATGCTCAGTGTTGCTTCCCCCCCTCCCAGTGATACTTCTCTTCTGGAGATTTCCATTGCACAATGCTGAACCTGTCTGTCCCTTTTTTTTGACATTTTATTTGTTTTCGTACCTTGTCTCTCTCCTCCTATCCGCTGCATGTCCCTTCATATAGACAAGCTCTTGTTTGTTTTCATTTCCCCTGATTTCCTTGTTTTGAATTTATCATGAACAGACAAAGCATGCATGAAAATGTCTTAAATTGGAAATATGCAGTTATGTTTTTTATTTGCACTGTATGTCTTTTCAGTATTGATACATGATATTGCTTTTTAAGTGAAATGGAATTTACTTGTTTTGTTATGACAGCATTATTTTTTTTGGAATATATTAGTTGTGTGGTTAGTGTAATGCATGCCGTTGGCTGTTTGAGAGATGAAGTCGGCGTCGCCGGCTCTTTAACGCTCGCTCGCCCGCTCACTCACCCCCCTCTGTGTCCAGGTGAATAACGCCACGGCGCGGGTAATGACAAACAAAAAGACGGTCAATCCTTATGCAAACGGTGAGTCGACGAGCAGCAAAACGCCGTCATTGTGTCTGTGGATTCAGTCTTGTCTTGCTGTGCTGTTTGGCACGGTGCTGACATGCTCCACATGTCGTCGTGCCCATTTTGCTCAACCGGCCTAAAATCGGGTTTTCTTTTTCTTAAAAATACTACAGAAACACGGTCACGGATTCGAATTCGTCCCTCGATTTGATGCCTTTTCAGCAGGTTGGCAAGACTGGACAGCTGGTGGAAAATGGTCATTTATCCCCCTGTTTTATTTACCCGTTGATTTTTTTTTTTCTTTTTTTTGGGGGGGGTGAGAATTTGACTGAAGTCT
Organism: Arapaima gigas; assembly: GCA_900497675.1. Classification (NCBI taxonomy): domain Eukaryota; kingdom Metazoa; phylum Chordata; class Actinopteri; order Osteoglossiformes; family Osteoglossidae; genus Arapaima; species Arapaima gigas. The sequence goes on along the minus strand of UFQX01001618.1, from coordinate 1,803,158 downwards.
AACCTGTAAAAACGGGGATAAAACTTCCATGACTGTAAACCGCCCCTTTCAGCACTCGTACACAGGTCGATATTTGTTTGGTAACATGACACTTTCCTCCACGTTGACTTTGAACGTCGGGTTTACACTCTAAGCTGCAAACAGTGATTTCCAAATTCATGCAGCCAGCGTCACTTAAGGGTAATTGAGGGATTCGAACCCAGTTCGTTTGAGCGTGAGGCAGCAGGTCTGCCCAGTTAAGCAGAGAGGAATCATTTGTAAGTGCTCAAAGAGCCTGGAATACACCGGAAAACAACACCTCTGTCGTTGCAGAGAAACGCGGGGAACTTTACAGAGTGCGGCGATCTGGCGTTCCGCCTGAGGGAGGGGGGGGTGCGCCGTTCATCCATTCGCCGTCCAGCTCATTAATATTAATTCAGTTCAGTGGCACCGACGTTTCACGAGGACCGACTCGCGAGGCGGCGACCAGTCTGACGTGTCCGTCCGCGTTGGTTTTCAAAAATGTCACAAAGCAGAGATGTGCGCGCACGTTCGTTTAACGCTGACTAATCTGTTTGCTAATTATCTTTTTTCGACAGAATTAATTTTGTTTTTGGTATTAGGACATTTTAATTAGTTACACCGATGCGCTGAACGCATTAAGGCTGCCGCACTGATGGAATTGGAAACTCCACTTTTTCTGCATGCCAGTATTCTTTAAAAAAAAAAAAAAACAAAACAAACGTGGAATCTGAATTAATGAGATAAGAGCCTGTTGAACTGCTCGCTTTTCTAATTTGCCTTGATCAGTAAGGTGTGTATTTACAAGTGTTACACGTTTTAATGTGGTGCTGTTACAGACAGACAGTGCGGCTGGTTTATTTCGCCGTTAAAGGCGATAGATGAAGCAATTACCCGTCACGCGCCCCGGGCTCCTCAGCTCCCGCGCGACACAAACCTTCCTTTTCGGCCCGTTTCCTGTGCGCCGCAGATTAATTGTGTCTTAATTCCTCATTCGTCTGAAAAGTTGCGCATTTCTACATCCCGCCAGAGCTTTACTCGGCATAAATAACTCGTATGGGGGAAACCAAGTCGTTCCAGGCAGTGTGTTTTCTGAGAGAAGATGAACTGCTCGGATTATTTCACGTTTTCGCGCCTTGCGTGTTTCGCCATTCCCGTTACGTAGCAGTGTTGCGGCTTCTACTGAAACACAAACGGCTTCATACCTGCCATGCATAGGAAAAACATCGCTTACTAGGATGAATAACCAGAAAATACAAGTGTTACCCCGTTGCAACAGGATATTTGCATTTGTTTGTATTGTAAAGTGACGTACAACTTGCAGTAAACGAGGCCTTTCTGCAGCAGTTGAAGAGCTTTAGATACAAAGTGATGGTAGCAATACAGTCAGTTTGACGGTTTGAGATCGTTCTCAGTTACTCTGAGGGATTCAGCTGCTCTGAGGGACGGACGGAGCTCATTCCAACAGATCGGGGAGAAGAAGGGAAAACTCGTCGGTTTTCAATTTTGGGCCCCATTGTCAGCGGGACCGTCAAGGAGCTGGAGGTGGAGGAACATGCTGCGGATCCTTTGACTGCCTTGTAGGCTGTAACCAGACAGTTGAACTTAGTGTTTGCGGCTGCAGGGAGCCAACAGAGAGAGACGAGGAAGGAGGTCATGGACAGAGGCAGGAGAGGTTGAGAGCATCTTGAGGAGCTGTCCCTCATTAGGCTCAGAAAAGACTGAAAGGACGCGTCGAGTGGGACTGAGAAAGCCAACAGTTTCAGAGGGATTAAAGCCATTTACCCTGCAGTGACCTTTGGAGGCTGTGGAAAAACACACACGCACAGACTCCTTCTCCATCGTTCATCCTGGCCCAACAGGGCTTTTTAGTTACCCGCTCCTAGATTCCCAGATCAGTCAGCAAGCAGAACGAAGCTGTCGCCAGGGCACAGGGGACACAGGAACGATCTGGGATGTGGGGGTGAAGGCAGAGGGAGGAGGTGCGGATCGATGGCCGAGGCGCCGGGTCGGTAGCTCTCGTCACACTCGGCAGACCCTCACTGGCTCACGTTCCTGACCCCCCACGTTCCGCAAACTGGCAGAAGCAAACTTTGTTATTTCCACAACGAATGAACGTCTCATCTTCAATGGCCCATAGAAGGCAGGGGGAGATGGAGCAAAAACTTGGATGAAAAATGAGACGGCATTTCAAGTTAGAATCAAGCAACTACCCAGGGGATTCTTCTCGGACAGGTTTCTGAAGCCATTAGAGCAACTTAAAACATGCTTGAGATGTCGGAGCTCCTGCCGTCTGTCCGGCAATTGACAGGTGCCTTGCTAAGACAGGGAACGTTGGCAGAATGAGCTTCTCTAATGAGCGCAGCGGCCAAATACGGAATATTAATTACTCATTATATTCTGGCATGTTCCGTGGCCGCCTGTAATTTCTAGGTGAATATAAATGCAGAGCCACGTAAAGGTGGTGGTGGAGGGGATCTAAGCAACTGTGTCTCTGTCCACAGGCTGGAAGTTGAATCCAGTAGTGGGTGCAGTTTACAGCCCAGAATTCTATGCAGGTAAGTGCAAATAACACACCTCAATGTGCCATTTTCTTGCTAAAGTAGTTTTCCATGCTTCTGTTTGCTGTGTTTCTCTTCTGAGTGCCGTCCGCATGCATGGCCACTTTTGCCTGGCTTTGACAGGTTTTAATAAACTGTTTGGCTCCATATTCGGACCTCTGGGCATATGAAAATGAGCTCTTTGTGTCGGTGCCGAGCAGGTAAATTCATAACTTGAGACGATTCGTGCAGACTCCCCAACCCCCCCCCCCCACCCCCATGCTCCCAACAAAAGCTGAACTTGTGAACTCAATACGCGCTGCAGGTCTACCCAGAAACCCAGTGGAAGCAGGCCAGCTCCGGTGCAGTATCCAGGTTCGGCCTGGCCGCACGCACATGCAAATGACGCTCTCTGAAGCATTTATGCAGGAGATAAGGAAACCATCTGGATCGGTGAGATCCCCGCGGCTGCAGCAGAGGCGGGGGGCAGGGGTACGACGCGCTTGCCGCGGCACTTTAATTACTTCCATAAGGCCGGTCGAGGAGCTGGGCCTCGTATCACGCTCAGCCAGACAAGTATAAATGGTGGCGCCTGAGAAGCTAACAGCATCAAATGGGGGAACAATGGAGACGTGGTGGGGGCTTGATTGGGGGATAAGGAAGAAGTGGCAGCGCCCAGGTTGGAGAGGGAGCACGTTTGGGGCCAGAAGGCCGGGACTTCTCAAGGGTCCCCTCCCTTTTCCTCAGAGGTGCTGGCGCCTGTCCAAAAAACTCTGCCAGCCGGCCCCCTGGCCCCTGGGCTTCAGAAATGTGAACGGAAGCTGAGAAAAAGCGCATCATGAGCTCATTAGCAGCCTTGGCCGTCCAGGTCCTCTCCTTGTCATTATCGCTGCTCTTACGCTGGAAAATTACCCCAATTTTTATCATACACCATGGGAGCTAATTGTCTTCTTGCACAAGGGCACTGGTTGGTTGAAATATGTTTTGTAAATTAAAATCAATATTTTCCATTTCTTCAAAAACGGTCATTTTCCTAATTCAGCACACATTCCGTTAATTTCAAAATGGCATGTTATCGATTCACTTTTGTCTCCGATCGCCCCGCGTTCTTTCTTTTTCTCCCACTCTGGATTATGACTTTTTTTATTTTAATGGAGGGTCTAGTTGTAATTAGCAGCTAATTACTGTCATGTTTCAGGGTGATCCTGGGAAATACCTTTGGTGATTTTTTTTTTTTTTTTTTTTTTTTTTTTTAATTCAAGAATATATAGCTTATCGTAAAGTGACGTATTAATTACACGAGCGCAAAGCAGGAATGAGTTTATCGCCTGAGAATTCGAATGAGATTAAAACTGGCTTTGCTCATTCTGGAGGAGCATATTTTTATGTACTTTGAAGAACAGTGGAAATTTAATCGCAATGGTGACGATCTGGTTTTTTAGTCAGTGGTGGGATGGCTGTCAGTGATGAATGATGATTTCCACAGACCCTGGTTTCCTTTACAGACCCCTTGCCACAGGGCAGAACACATTATACATCACGTCTGCTAGCTCATCTCTATTCAAACAATCCATCAGAGGAGGCTGTAACACGGCAAAATTGAACAATATTCATATTATACACCGCTCAGATTTACATAAGTCACTTGAGCCAGTGTACAGCCTTGGTGCGACAGGAGGCGGCAGGAGGAGGACCACACGGAGAGCATGGAGCATAATGGAGGCTCAACAAATTTACTCCAGCAGACAGTATCAAAACACTGAGATGAAAAAAGACACCCCCCCACCATCACCCCCCTAGACAATCCCCCTAAATTTGGCAAAAAACGGGCCGTGCAGTTCTGGGATACGGTTGCACTGTCAAAACATGAGGCCAGGATGCTGTGCTGAATGCAGGAGGGATGTAATCGAGTGAAAACCATTTTTTGCTGAAGGAGAAATCTTAGCTGCCGTGATAAAAATTGGCGTTTCTGTTACTCTCCCTGTTGCTCTGTGTTACAGAAACAACGCGTATCGATAGAAAAGCATAAAGAGAATTAAGTTGTTTACAAAGAAAAGGCAAGAGGTTCGGAATCACTAAAAAGGATTTACGACATTTCGGAGACCTCGACGCCTCCGGAGTAACAGGACTATCGATTTTCAGATAGCCCTCGAGTGACCTGTGAGAGAGGCTTTCGCATTTTTGTAAGCGTTGGAAAGCAAAGACCTTTTCTCGTCAAACATCTGGTTTCGTTGTCGAGGGGAACGTGTCGGATGACGGGTCCGGGGGGGCAGTTCCACCAATCGGTTGAGAGCAACAGCAGTTTCTGCAGAGCGCCTCCTGGCCCTCGGTCTCAGCGTTGGCTGCCGTATTTGCGATTTTGCAGCGAGATTTGTGACCGTCTACGTTTTACACTCTGACAGGTGGGTCCTTCTCGGTGTCGGTTTTTAAATAGCTGTTAAATCATCCAGTAATAAATGTTGCCGAATCTGACCCAGGGTCTCAACACCACCGATGTAGGAGAGTGTAGAGATTCAAGCACCACCAACACATACTGCGCATCGCAGCGGCTTTGTGTGGTCGTGCGGGCCAGCTTATTTCAGAATGTATTTGGAACCCACAATGGGGTGACGAGAGGGGGGTTTGCACAGAGAGCACAAAGCAAATACTGTAAAAAAAAAAATGGTGATTTTGGGGACATTTGGGTCATTGATGAGCAGTTTTAGGGTCAAAGTAGGGATTCGTCTCAATTCTCATATTCGTTAAACTTTGTTACTGTGCAGTGGAGCCGCATTTTATTGTCGCTTGTTTGGATAATCGATCCCATTTCTCTGACTTGTTTTAATATCTACAGCTTCACTGAAAAGGATGTCTGTCCCAGTGTTATGGGAAGACTTCAATTTCCTGATGTCTTTGTTTTCTTCTCTTCGAATAGTACATATTTATACAACAAGTTCATATGTAACACTGCAGAGGAAGCTTTTCATCCTCCTTAAGTGCAAGCAAACAAATCTTGGTTAGAGGATGGATGTGTTTTTGTTTGTTTTTTTGCTATATTGTCTTTTTTTTTACATGCAAATTTGTGGCGGGACGCATGACTCGGCATGTTGGGCCGTTCTTCACGGGAGCCCCGCAGAAGCACACGCTGGCAACAAAGCTCGGCGACCGTCGCTAATGCACAATTAAGTCGTCTGATATGCTTATTAATCACCCCCACACTTTACCTCCAATTCTTAATTTTCTGATTAGATGTGCATTAAGTTCTATAATTAAACTAATGGCTTAAACGAGAGTGCCGTTGACTAGTTATTAATTCTTCTAGACTTCATAGACGCCTAAGTGTTATTAATTAAACCGGAGGGGGGAGGAATCAGTGGGATATATTTAAATTAAGTTAAATCAGCACCTTAAAGTGATTTGAATATGCCTGCAGTTGGAAAATCATCTCGGTGAGGTTTTTGTTGTGGGTGTGTTGGATCATCTAGAGCTGGTTTTCCAAGAGATCTCATCATGTTGTATTGTTGCTCTTTGCTGACTCTGTGCCTCTAATTGTTCTTTAAATCTAAAAGTCTAATGTAGAAATATGTATGTTAGAGCAGAGCATTTGGGGAGTTTGAAGAATCAGTACAGTGATTCCGTACTTTTGATTTCTTATGAAATTATGCGACATTAAGAGGACTGAACTATTATGAGGTTTTGATTTTTTTTTTTTTTTTTTCCCCCTCTTTCCTGGAGAATGTGATTGGTGTCATCCATCAAGAACAGCTCTGTGTTTTTCTTTTATGGAAATTAGCAATAAACTAAGCAGTGCCTTTAGGCAAAAATCTCAACTGTACAGTCAAGCTGCTTAAAAATAGATGTTGTACTTGCAGAAGTTCAAAAGCTGTTGTTTTGATGAGGGAGTCCAGGGGAGGCGACAGTCCTGAGAAACGTGTGGTCATGTTTGGGTAGAAAAATAAAGTTACACCACAGACCAGTCGCGCTTCCCATTCTGTAATAAAGCCGCTTTGGTTGAATCCTGGAATCCGACTTTGCACATTATTGTAAAATACTGTAACACACATGCACTGATTTTTTTTCTTCTTCTAAACTGAATGGTTCTGAATAAGGAATGTGCTGTTTTTATTTTTTCTTGCTAGCATTAATATCCATGACCTGTCACAGTCAAATCCCCCCCCAAAAAACCCTTGAGGTGCCAAATAAATTCAGATTAGTCATTTCTGCACTTAAATAAACCAGAAGTATTGGGGCAATAGGTTAATATCCGTACTTAACTGCACATTTTGCATCATAATAGGTGAGGGCGTCTAACAACTGCAGCTGTGAAAAATTAATATTAAAAGGTACAAATGAGAGAGGATTTGTCACTTGTAACATTTCTGTAATTCCACAGCTGGAGTTTACATAGCCAGAAATCACCACTCAGGGGGAAAGAAAACGTAGAAGAAACACCAGCCCTGAATGTGCAGTAACAGACAATTAAAGCTGAATGTTAATTACAAAGTTTTTTAGGTTGAGATTAAAGGTCCAATATGAGAGAAGCGTCACACAGACTGAGAAGTGTGAAGGTGCCCTCAGATAGCTGCTTGCCAGCGCCACCCAGGCCACCTCTGTACCACAAGAGAAAGTTTTGGGAACCCAGCAGTTACCTGAGTTTTTGTGTTAATTACTCATAAAATGTGGTCTGATTTTAATTTAAGTCACAATAATAGACAAACACAATCTGCCTAAACTAATAGCACACAAATAACTTTACTTTTCCTGTCTTTATTGAACACGCTGTCTAATCATCACAAGTATGTGGACCTCTGTGGTTATGACTTCTACAGAAGCTGACTGAGATTGGAGGTGTGATACTGCTCTGTCCTATAAAAAACAACTTACCAAGTCAGGTTACTGACCGTCTGTTCTTCTAAAGAAAGATCTGTTTATGTGCACCACATCTCGATCAAAACAACTCTGAGGACTTTAGAAGAAGAACTGTAGAGATGCATGAACCTGGAGATGGCTACAGAAGCATTTCTGAAGACCTGAGAGTTCATCAGTCTACAGTACAACAAACTGTGTACAAATGGAGGAAATTCAGTTCTGTCACTGATCTCCATAGGAGTGGCTGTGCGTAAAGATCACACTATGAGCACAATGTGCAGTGCTGAAGAAGAGGAAAGAGAACCTAAAGGCAGCAGCAAAACACCAGCAGAAATCTCTAGAACTTGAAGTCTCTGTTCATGTGTCCACTGTAAGAAAAATGCTGAATAAGAATGGTGTTCATGGAAGGACCACTGAGGAACCACTTTTCTCCAAAAAAAATCATGGCTGCATATTCCAAGTTTAGAAAAAACCAATCAAATGTTCCACAGTGCTTTTGGGACAAAATTCTGTGGACAGATGAGACAAAAGTTGAACTTCTTGTCAGAAATGCACACTGCTGCATTTGGAGGGAAAAGGGTGCTGAACACCAACACCTCATCCCAGCTGTGAAGCTGAGTGGAGGAGCATCATACTTTGGGGTCTGGACAGCTTGCAGTTACCAAGAGAAGACTGAATTCCATATTATATAAAGAAATTTTACAGGAGAATATCAGGGTAGTGTGTCACCTGAAGCTTAGTAGAAGTTGGATGATACAACAAAATCCAAAACACAACAACAGAATGGTTTAAAAATAAGAAAATTAATGTTTGTTTTTTTTATGATGAACGAGCCAGAATCCGGACCTTAACCTACCTGAGATGCTGTGGCCTGACCTGAAGAGGGCTGTTCGGGTGAGGTTTCCTGGGAATATTGATGAACAGAAATCATTTTGTCAGGACAAATGGTGTGAAATTCCTCCTCTCTGATCAGCAGCTACAGAAAATGTTTGGTGGAGGTTATTGCTGCAGAAGGAGCTTCTACCGGTTATTAAACACACAGGTTTAGAATTTTTCCAGCTTGAACTGTGAATGACTGAACAACGTGCTGAAAAGTTTGTCATGACATTAAGCAGCTTGTTGTCTATTGCTGTGACTTTAATGAAGGTCACACCATATTCTGTGAAAAATTAATACAGAAAAAGCAGGTACTTGCAAGAAAAAGTTTGTGAACCCCATGCAACTGTGTTCACTGCAGTTATTGGAAATGGCGATTAGAAATAAAGGGCAGGCAGACTAATCCACCCGTCCTGCTACTGTGTCATCTTGGGATTTGATCCAGCGCCTTACAAAGGTCAAAACATCATCCCGCAACTCAAGGTTTGTGTCCGAGGCATCGGTCACATTATCGAAAAATCAGGATTTGCCATTTCTCAGGGTCTCGGCCTTTGTGAGCCTCAGTGTCCTCGTGCTGCCTTTCAGTGTTTTTTACAGAAGGTTCCAGGTCTCAGTGAGGACCAGCGGCCCACCCATCGCCCCCGCAGCAGCACCGCAACTGTCCGTCCCTCAGTCCCCTTTTACAACGCATTAATGAGCCTCTTGCCATCTCTGTACATCTCTCCTTTGCATATTTGCAAGTAAAGAGATTTGATGTACAGTACAGTGTTTATCAGAGTGAGGTGAGGGGCCACTGCTGGCCAAGAAAGCAGGTAGTTTCAGGTTGAAGGCCTGGTAAAGGGCAGCCTTTGCGCTACTCACTGGATTGTGGTGGGGCGACACCACCGGGGGGGCCACCGCACTGGGAGCTCTCTGTGGCAACTGTGCTGTAAATTACCTGCACGCAATAGGGAAGCCTCCTTAAGGTGTGAAGTAGATGTGTCAACCGCAGGCTTTATAGAATGGGTCCTGTGCAGGAGGGGGTCCCGATTCCCCCGGCAAGGCCGCACACATATGGACCATCTCTTGCAAAAGCAAAGACACAAAACAAATGAGAAAAATAATTACTCCATAAAGCAGTTGTATACTTTTATGGCCCTGACGCAGAGTCTGCCTCCTGTCGAGATCGACATCTGTTTCGCTTTAATCTCTCCCCCAGCGCGAGGACTCGCTCTCCTCTTAATACCCCTCACAGCTCCCTCTCTTTTTTCTTCCCCACCAAACATTTCCATTTTTCACTCGGGGCGCAGTTGGCGTCACGTGCCGCCGGCTGCTCCCCTTTTAAATGAAAGCGTACAAACTAAGCTGTTTACCTTGTAAATATTAATGCTTGCCGCATTCGCCGCGTCTGCACTCCTGCACTCCCCATCACCGCGTGTCGCTCGCCGCCGTTGCAGGGTTCGAGGGTGAAACACTTGAGCAGGCACTGTGGGGTAATTTTTTAACAGTGGTCTCCCGTTAAAAGACTGTTTTTGTGATGAATATTTCACAAATGTTCACGCAGCGCACAAGCCAGCCGTCACAAGCAGTAGCTGCTTTACCGTTGGGGGGGGCAGCTGGGGTGGCGAGTGTTGGGAAGCCTTTGCCCCAATCACCTCCTTTTGCAGGTAACAGTGGAGGCGACACGGTTTACCAACTGCCAGCTGTCACATTTCAGAATTTCATCAAATAAACGCGTGTCGCCTTGGCTGAGAGTTAATTTAAAAGCCATTAAGTTGGAGGGAAGAAAGATGGACACCGCTGTCAGAGCTGCCGAGAATCGGAAAGTAGATCCTGCTCCCTGAGCGGTTGATTTAATGATGAGGGTTTGCTGGGAACACACCAGTGCCGTGGTCCACGATCGTGTGTTGGTGTTGACTGCCCTTGTGTTTGCCCGCCCCCGGCCACCCCACAGTGCCAGGCTTCCCATATCCAGCGGCAACGGCGGCCGCGGCCTACAGAGGTGCCCATCTGAGGGGTCGAGGACGCACCGTGTACAACACATTCCGGGCGGCGGCACCCCCTCCTCCCATCCCTGCCTATGGAGGGTGAGTAAGCGGGACCCATCTCCACCCCATCCTGCCGACCACACAAGCCCTGCCCCCCCCCCTCCTCCACATCACAGTGCAGTGCATGCTGGTCTTGCTTCACGGCGCGGAGGCGCGCTGCATGCGGCCGTTGTGAATGGCTGAAGACGTGCACCTAGCAGCGCGTGATGAAAAATGATGGTAATTTGTACTGTCACGGTCAGTGGCTGTAAGCATTTTTAATGTCATATGTTGTTATGTAAATTCTCCCTGCGAATGGTTGCTGTACAGAACATGGAGCTACAAACGGTTCAAGATGACTCCCCCACCCCTTTCACGTTTATGACTGCAAGCATCTGGTGCTTAAGGAGGCTAGATGAAGTTAGTTTGTTTAAAAAATGCTAGACGTACTGGAATCTCTTTAGATACACACAACAGGGCTTGTTTTACGTTATAGGTTTTTTCTGTTTTTGCCCCTCACTGACTAATAGTGCGTTCACAAGTAAGTCGAAAACACGCTTATTTTTGCAGAATATTCCCCTTGTGTTAATAAGACCACGCAGTTGCACATCTATAAACTTATCTGTGTGACTGCGTCTTGGTAAATTTAAAAAAAAAATTTCCTCTGTCTTACACATTTTAGAACAAATTTCCGCTGTTGACTCCCGCAAGTTGCATTTCGTCACGCGCTTTGCAGTTCTGTTGCTGGTGTGAAATTAAATGCCCAGAATGTTCTAATGTCAAAGGTAACTGGCTGCCGGAAGTGTTGGTTGAAGGAACAGTTGAGCTGATTAGGTCTCGGATTATTTTGACACAAAGATCAGAAATGGCGGCAAGAGCCGTGCCTGGTGTTCACACATCACCTTTCTGACTGGGACCTCGGTCACGACTGTTATTCATCTGAGAAATGAAGCCTTTCACCCATTTTCCTCATTGATACAGTTCAAGAATCAGATTTCACATTGATCCACATTTCGCTTTTCTCCTCGTTCAGCCTCAGCTTAGTTATTTACCCTTTTGTACAGCAGGCATTCAAACCCACAACCTTCACCTTCTGAGGCAGCAACCTTAACCACAACACGCTGCTCTCCAGCCCAGGTGGCACAGAACAGGCCCATCTCCTCGCCATCAACAGGACCCAAGTTTGAATCGCACTTCTACTTACCCTGAAAGGATGCAGTAAGTTAGGTTGCTGTGTAAAACGGTAAATCAGTGTAAGTAGCACCTTGTACAAACCTCAGAGACTCACCTCAGAGTAGGTTACTCTGGAGAAAACTAGTGGCTGATGAAGCGCGGTATATACTGTGCTCTCGTGTGCGTAGGAGGTCTGTTGTTGCAAAAGCGTGATTCATACATTAACCGTGATAACATATGTTTTTGAGGATCCGAATCTCTGCCCACAGGTGTGTGTTTGGTCGCGGGTCTGTAAATTTATTTAGCTGTCTGGGTTTGTGGCAGTAAGACGAAATGGCCAAATCAGGAGGGATGGGCACCCCAGAAGCCCGTGCCTCTTCTCCCCAAGGGATGTGCTTTGGGCAGATGACCCGCTGGGCTGAGTGCTTGCCACCATGTCCCCCTGTTTGGTTTCTGCCCTTTTGTGACTGGGACTAACCTGTACACCACAGGAGCTGGTGGCTCTTGCATGTGGATATGCACTAATATGGATGTTTTTTTGTTTGTTTTGTTTTATGTGTGTGTGTGTGTGTGTGTGTGTGTGTGTGTGTGTGTTTGCATCTCTGCAGTGTTGTATACCAGGATGGATTTTATGGTGCAGACATTTATGTAAGTATGACTTGATGAGCATGCTGTTTCTCAAACATTCTGGCCCCACCGCCCCTCCCCGCCCCACCTCACCCCGCCGCTACTCCTCCGTCTGCAAGCTCCCATTTTACTTCCTCAGCTGGAGTTTATTAGTAGGACCCCATATGCACAACACTCTTCCATGTTTCTTACATGTAGTTTGTTTTATTACTGTCTCTCTCTGCATTAATTTGCATCTGTTATTTTTGTTGTGTTGCAGTATAAATAGTGTACGTCAAATTGGCTAAATAACCATTTGGGAAACTTTACCCCTTATTATTATTATTATTATTTTGTATAGCTGATGCTGTTATCCACAGCAGCATTATTTTTACTCTACCAATTCAGGGTAAGTACCTTGATCAGGGGAAGTACAGCAGGAGCAGGGGCTGGGTTTTGAACCAGCAACCTTCACATTACAGTCTGCAGTATCACCCTATTCACTGCAGTTCCTCTTGCATAAGAGCTGTTCTAAAGCATGTTTAACTGGGGATACCATAGTAAACTGACTGTAGCGTAATGGCCGTGTTGGGTATTTCCTCCAGGGGCACCGGTATCTGGGCAGGATAAACACTAACGGAAGGAGCGGATGAAGTGGCAGTGTCGCCACAAGGGGGCGCTCATGCTCACGTTACTCCGCTAATGTCCTCCCCACATTACCAGCTGGGATTTGTCCCAGGTTTGCCCTCCCAGGTTGGCTGCGATCCCACGTGCGTCCCGGGTCCAACGAATGGAAAAAATGAAGTTTGGTGCCTGGAAGGTGCTGTGTGACCAGCTAAGGGGCATGAGACCTTGGCAATGGTGGGCAGAGAGGGCAGGAACGTTAACCAGCCGCTCTCCCAGGCTGCTAGACTAACCCCCCCCGTTCCTGAGATCGATGACTCCCTGTCGACACAGTTGATGAATATTAATACTTACTGAGTAAATGTGGTAAAAGTTTGATGAGGCCAGGCAGGTTGAGCTACTGATGTGTCCATCGTTTTCACCACAGTGTTGGAAATTACTGCACAGCACCAGAAAAAATTAGTAGACCTTTTTTCCCCAAAACACGGACGCTGGCAGACAAGTCGGAGCTCTTGTTTGAGCACAGATGTTCTGAGTGAAATGTTCGTTTTGTAGAAATGGGCTGAACAGTTGCCTGATTACCATTAAATGCACTCATTCCAGGCATGGGTTCCTGTACCTTACAGCCACAAACGTTGTTGTTCTACAATGACAGAGGAAATGTATAATTTAAATTAGAAACGTAAAACATATTTTATCCTTTTCAGAATTCTGTGCCGCCACCCAGATTTGCGGACAAATCTCTAACCTTTTATTTAATGCACCAGAGCCAGTTTGAAGGCCGCCTTCTTTGGCAGGAGGCTAATTTGACTAATCTGCGCTGATTTCATTTTTCAGCCATGCAGCTAAACGGATTTGCTTTGATAATTAAAAAGCAAAACGCTTTAATTAAATTGCACCAGGTCCAGACATATGGCCGAACGCTCGGTGTCTTACAGTTTGTCAGTTCTCCGGCCTGCTGTAAGCACAGGGGAGGTGCGCCACCGTATTATTTATTGCCGATTTAAAAAAAAAAAAAAACACGGTGATGACGAGAAGGGTAGGTGGGTGTGTTCCCACAGTGTCTCTCGTGCAGCAGGTGTCATGGTGGGCGGAGCTGCCGCCTTGCTCTCAGAAGGTCCTGGGTTCAAATCCTGCTGTAATACCCTTGATCAGGTGCTTCCTCTGAACTACTCCAGCTGTATAAATGGGTAAGTCACTGGACACAGCTTTCCTCATCCAGCTTGCACGATGCTTTTAGGTCCCGGTCTTCATCCCAATAAGGGCATCACCTGTGCTATGTGGGGACATGGTTTTGTGTGTTTGTTGGCATGCTGATATTTTTAAAGCTTTTTATTTAGTTTAATTTTTGTGCTGGACGGTCGATGTAACACCGCAGTCCATTGAACTCGGCTGTTGTCGCAGTTTGACAATCGATGCATCGCCACACACGACGCGTCTGCAGTACAGCCTTGTTTGTCCTGTTTGCTTAATCGAACAGCTGACGCGACTGTTGCATATGATGGAATTAGCCAACTGTTTTCACCATAATGCGATTTGCATAATTAATTCTGGATTTCCTTTAACACCTTTAACTAATTTGCCACTGTGATGGAAACGTTTGGGGCCGACTGGTGCAACAGTGTTTTGGTTCCCAGCAGCTGACTGTTGGATTTCAGCTCAACGTTTACTCTTTGCTTTCTGTACATTTATGCACAAACTGAACTAAATAAATAAATGTAAGAGATCCGTTGAAAAAGTATCAGCATTAATAACACTGGATGGTGCTGTGATTCGGGAATGTAGTGGGGGTAGAAGGTCAGCGAACCCTTGCCAAATGATTGTGTGACCGGTCACAAGTTTGTCATGTTTACAATGACCAACAATCAGAGCAACTTGTCCGGCCGCAATAGGTGGTCATTTTTTTTTTCCTTCCAGCACCGTTTAGAATTTTGGGGGGAAAAAATCACTTTGGTCGTTTAAAATGTTTGAAAATAATAATCCAACAGCAGGTCCTCAGAAGTGCTGGGAACCATAAAAATATTGTTGCAAGGGGGATTGGGGGGTGCTGGGGTACACGGTCACGAATGAGAGTGTGTTTCTGTATGTATGTGTGTGTGTGGTCTTTCAGGGTGGTTACGCAGCCTACAGATATGCCCAGCCTGCAACTGCTACCGCTGCTGCCTATAGTGACAGGTAAGAATGTTCCCCTTGTTTGTGTGCACGCGCACGTGCGCCCTCATACACACACACACACACACACACACACACACACACACACACACACACACACACCACAAATCGCCCCAGAGGCTCTTCCCCTGCACAAAGGCGCCCTGATTTAATGGCCCCAGGCCCACGCTCAGGTCAGTTCCCGTCCCGACAGCTGCCGCAGGCAGAAAGGCCACAGTGCTTTATTATTATAATTCCCTTTTTCAATTTGGACCAAGACTATCATGATACCCAGCACTGTAATTGGCGAATTAAATCAATTGAGATGTCAGCGTGGGATGTAATTGGCGAGTGCAGAGCGGCCGAGTTGCCGTAGCCGGGAAATTAAGTGGCATTGACTTGACGGATCTATAAATAAAGTAACGGGACTTTTGGGCTCAGGCACCGGAGGACACGCACTTTACAGGCCTATTTGGAGGTTTACTGCCCCCTGCCAAGCCCCCACAGCAGCTACGTTTGTGAAACGCCTTCACCTCACGAGCAGAAATAAATTTGCACATCTTTTCAACCTGAACTAGTAACCGTTTTTGTTCAGGTGTCGGTGTCATGCCTTTGGAGACGTGCTCAGAAAGTACAAGCTTATTATAGCGGGTGTGAGAAGTCGGCGCCACTGCAAGTGAGACGAGCCTCCTGCGCAGTGAAAGGTTTCAGCCAATGGAATTGCTGGGCCTAAAAGAAACCAGCCAGTCAAACCGCAAGGCTGGAGAGAAGAGAGCCGAGAGAGTGTGTTCTGGGCCTCTCGGCCAATCAAAACCCGATATTGCTTGGAAAACTTGCGAAAGCCGCACACATTAGGTCTGTGATGCTTTCCCTATTACCACACATTTATGGTTGAAATGATAAAACTCAATGAATTAACTGCATTTTGATCGAGACATTCATAGGGACACTGAGTTGAAAAAAAAAACTCCACCGTCCAATTAAAGCATGCAGGATTGTACTGTTTTCTTTCAGATGCTCATTTTGTGCTCTTCTGTGGTGACGTGTGTGATTTACTTCAAGCCATGTGCTCTCTCCTGCTCTTTCTCTCTGTTTGATCTCATGTAGTTCAATAAGGACTGTATGCCTCTGCAAGAATATGCATTTTGCATAATTGTCCCATTTACAAAAGCCTTGACCGAGTTTGCTGCTTCTGCTGTTCACGCATAATAGCACGTTACAACTATTCTCGGGCCTCAATTTGTAATTCATATGAATCCTTCTGCTCGGCTTATAGTTGTTTTATTTTATTAGTTTCCACTCCTTCGGTGTGTTGCTTTAGTGCATCTGGGCCGTTTTCTGTAAAGACTGACCGGCCACTGCTTCCCAGAACACCCTTGGTCACTAGCCAGTTAGCTGAGGAATGGTGAGGCGTAACCCTCGCTCGTCGACGTGGCCCGGACCTGTCCGGAAAACGCGTAGCGGTTTCGCGCAGACAGAGGGTGAGTGTCAGTAGTCTTGCAGCCTGGACGTCCGCTGCACTGCAGACACTTCCGGAAGCTTCCCACGCTTACAGCTTTGTTTTCCTCTTGTCCTCTGGCTCCATTAGCACGTGTGCACGATGGCGGCTGGGCAGCTGAGCTTCGCTGGCTATGTGGATGTCCTGCTTGCAACCTTGGTGGGGTTATGGATGAAGTTAGCAGACAGTTGCCAGGGTGGCAGGCTGTGTACGGCCATAGCTTGCAGAAGTGTGTAGTTACGTGCCTAACTGCAGAGCCGTTATAAGATCTACACGCCATTTGTACCGCGTTATACACTGTATCGTGTTCGTAGCGCATCGGTGAAGAGGCTCGTTCTGCATGCTCAGGGTCTTTGTGTCTTCTGGAGCTGCTTTTGTTCCTTTTCCTTTGTATGGATTTAGTCATTTTCCTTTCAGTTTTGATTTTTCCACATGTAGTTCTGCAGCGGCTCAATGGTTCAGCTACTCAGGACTAATCTGAGTGTGAATCCAGATCAGTCTGCGTGGAGTTTGTATGTTCTCCACATGTCTGTGTGAGTTTCCTCCCAAGGTCCAAAGACAGATGTTTCAGATGAACTGTCCATTGTGTGCGTGTGTGTGTGTGTGTGTGTGTATGTGTGTGTGTGTGTGTGTGTGTGTGTGTGTTTCCTATCCTGGTTGCACCCTCTCTCACACCCTGTACATCCAGCATAGACTCTCACACCACAATTGGGGGCTGGATAAGGGGATGGATGGTTGGATGGATGGTGGACAGATAGCTGAGATTTGATCCAAGTGTAGCCCACTTTCCCCATGATTCACAGTGGAGTTCCTCCCACAGTGTGGGCTGAGCACCCTTTTCCACACCCCGCATCCTCTCTTGCCAGGCTGAGCCACCTCCCACGATGGCGTCCTGCTCAGAGTTGTACGTTACCCTGGCTCGCTGAGAAAAGCAGTTGACAGTGTGTGAGGCTACCTGGAGATCGTTGGGCAGATCTTTCTTCTGTGGGATTTAGTTTGGGAACAGCTGTGAGGAGCGGGAACCAGTGCGTGTCGTCTGCGTGTCGCAGAGCTGTAGTCTTCACGCCAGCCGTGTTTATCGGTTATTTTTCTAAGCACAAGCAACATAGCGGATGCAGTGATGCATTCATTATAAATATTACATCTGCAATTCCAAAGTCTACAGCTTCAGAGCGTGTAGTAGATGTGTGAAGGCGCGTTTTTACACATCCGTCCATAAAGCAGGTGTTTTTTGAATGATTAGCATTTAATGCCATGAGTAATATGGGCAGTGGCACGTTCTCATGTTGACCTGCATGCCTCATCCCTGAGGACCCCCCCCCTCCCCTTGGTGCTCCTCTTCACCCGACGCTGTAGCTGGAGCCTGTTGGCTGCACCAGTGGCCCGAAGCCTAGCAGAGCGTCACATGTCGACTGTGCCGGCCCCTATCTCTATCTTTTTATTTTATTTTACTGTTAATGTGATAGTGCGGTAGTGCCTGGCATGCAGTGCACTGCATGCGTCACTGTGCGTACCACCTGTCTCGGTGTGCTCTAGTGACACTGGACTGCATGCTGGCTCTCTATCCTGTCCTGCTGTGCGCAGTGGGCATCTTCCGAAGGGCGTAGCAGCAGCCTGGAGAAGAGCGACAGGCGGGACAGCGCCACAGAGGGGCCGATTCAACTGAGCTGTGCTCCGGGGGGCTGCCACCTTCCCCCGGCCCAGAAGGTCCATCGATAAGTAACTGGGCATCAGTCAATCGATTATTATATGCTTGGAAACGACTAGTTCTGCGGCCTGTGTTGACGGGCATTTGTAGGAGATGTCATGGATAGCCGCCCCCCCGTGGCGCACACCTGTTCCACACGATTTTCGGGGGGGGGGGGGGGGGCCAGGTCCTTAATCGCCCCCT
>UFQX01001618.1:1757358-1781062 GCA_900497675.1 Arapaima gigas | reverse complement strand
GGGGGGGGGGGGGGGGGGGGGGGGGGGGGGGGGGGGGGGGGGGGGGCTGTAGGTGACGTTCTCACATCTAGGACCACGCTTTGCAGCACGAGGCATCCTTGGAAGGTGGCGGGGACCACCATGGTAGTTTCACTCTAAAACTAGCAGGAACATCTTGCAGAGAGTATCACCTTGTCGCTGGGTGACATGCTCTGTCCCGGATTCCCTTATTGACAATTGCTCTCCTTTTCGAGTTATGAATCACTGCAGAAGGGCGCATGTGTAGTTTGGCGCTTTTCCCCCCAGCCGTTGGGTCTGTGTGAGATGCTGGATTAATTTATTCGTACATACACTGTGACTGATGTTCTTCTCTGTCGCTTTGTTTGTTGTTTTGTATGAACGCTAGCGAGAAGCGTCCATTGATCCTGACCACCCCCCCCTCCTCGTCTGTCTGTCTGTCTCCAGTTACGGACGAGTTTATGCTGCCGACCCCTATCACCACACCCTTGCTCCAGCCACCTACAGCGTTGGTGCCATGGTAAGCCCACCAAGGCCATCTCTACCTTTCTCTCACCCATCCTCCCGCTTGCCCCCTGCTTCTTTTTTCACCCCCCCCCCCCCCCCCCCCCGCAGCGGTCGCTCATCATCACTTGCGTGTACATGAACCTTTTTAGACCATTTCAGTTTCAGTTCCTGCTTTTCCAGAATGGGAACCGAGGCGTTGGAAAAAGTTGTCAAAGTCGTCCGACGTGCCGGCCGGCTAACTGACGCGNTTTGTCTCCTCTGCTAACGGCAGCCGAAATGCCACATTAATCCTCCCAGTAAATGTGATAAATGCCTTAATTTCTTGGCAATGTAGTGCATGTTAGTTATTATATTTCCAATTTTGCAAGTATCACCTAGCTGATCGCTCCCTTTAATGGAATAATTAGTCATTTTGATAATTAAATCTATCACCTAAGTGGTGCAGTGGCAAAAGCTGTAGGAAAAGGGAGTTAGGGGGGCAGGGGGCAGTAAAGGGAGGTGAAGGAACTTCTATTAAGGTCTGTCAGAGGTTCAGCAGCACGGCCACAAAATCCATTACACGGAGCTGTCGGCAGCCCAAGCAAAGGGGGCCTGCGGCCTTCTTCCGCCTGTTTGTCCATCATGTTTGGCCTTCTGCTCGCATGTACGTGAAACACACCTATTTACCATGGTACTCATTAAAGGCCACACCAGGGCCCGAGTGACCGTCTTTGGTGATTTTTTTTTTTTTGATTTAATCTTGCCCGTCTACGTATGCGTCTCTGTGTTGACGTCTTTCTTGCACTCTTGAGCAGTAAAAGGGCGTTCCGGCACAGCTCGGTGCGCTTGCTGCATGGCGGATTGCGGGTCTCGTTGCAGTGGTACAGGCAGCGCGTTTCCCGCCAAAACGCATCGCACTCAAACCCTCGATTCACGACTCTGTTTCAGAATGCTTTCGCACCCCTGACCGACGCCAAGACTAGGAGCCACGCAGACGACGTGGGCCTTGTTCTTTCTTCCTTGCAGGCTAGTATATATCGAGGGGGATACAGTCGTTTTGCGCCATACTAAATGAAGACACGTATATGTATGTATGAATATATATGTATATATACAAACAAACCTTCCAGTTGGGACGTAAAGACAAGTTTTTTTCGAGGCCTGGGTATTGCAATACATGCAGTTGTGCATCATTTTAGCGTCTCTAAAGAGAGAGAAAAACAACTGATATTTTTCATCTTATACCTCAGATATTTTGTTCCGTGTATTTTAATATTGTGGATCTTAATTTCTAAAGGTTACATAGATTGTTGGCTGTAGAGGTTTCTGTGGTGATCTAGAAAGCTGCTAGATATAAAAAAAAAAGAAAAACCTAAATTCAAATTGTTAGGGCCACAATCGAGTGTGCTTTATCATGTAAATTAATTATGTACTATAAATATTAAGTCTTTTGGAGTTATCCCATTTTGTATATGTGTAAGTGACTTTAATGGTCATGTTGGTTTTGAATTTTTTTGTTTTTTTTTGTTTGTTTTTTTTTTTTTACATTGCCTTTAATATATTTTGAGCTGTTTACGGAAGCATAAAGGGAACGGGAAGCAGGACTGGGATGATGTCATTTAGTGGGCGGGGAGAGTTTCTGAGTGGCGGGATGAAGGTCTAATGGAAGTTGAGCTGAGGGATGAGAATACCGCGCGGTACTGGTTACATTAGTCATCTTATATTATTCATTACTCAAAGCCAAAGGTTATGTTCCTGGGGTGTTTGACTTGTACATTCAGACTTTTTGCATAGAGAACTGTCTAAGAAAACCCCGAAAATATTCGTAAAGACAGTATTTTACTGTTTAACCCTTATCTAGTCCTTAGTCTGATCCTCACTAGTTTAGGCCATTAAAAAGTGTTCTTTTTATATTAATTCCAGTATATAAATTGATATTATTGCTGACTTTTATATATTATGGGAGAAAAAAAATACAAATAAGATGACAAAACCACTGTTTCTATTTTTCTTTTTGTTTTTCAGAAGGAAAGTTAAAAAAAAAACTAGAATTATTTGTACTGGGTCAAAAAATGAGAAAAAAATTATGTAAACAACGAACTGTGCAGTGGAACATGTTCTGTTATATAAAAACACACGACAGTATGATGTTTTAGATTTAGTGTAGTAGAACAGCTGTTAGAGTAAGGTGTATCATTTTTTATGGGATTAAATGATAATCATATTCAGATTTATATATAAACATTTTACAAGTATTCCAGCCATTATGTAGAGATAATCATTGTATTTTTGTCAGCTTGCTATTTTTAGACACGACTGTGCTGCACACACAACCCGCTGCACTTTTTCTGTCTTTGTTTTGCCTTTAAAGCTTGTGAAATCTTTTTATTTTTTGGTGCTTTTCTTAACTCCCCCCCCCCCCCGGCACACTGCTTTGTTGCTATTTTTTTTTTACATTTTTTAAAAGCCTTTACAATTTGAAATGTATAACTAATGTCCGAAAGGAGCGTGTAAATGTTACGGGACCCTCTGCCGGTGTGGGCATCTGTTCCCACTCTTGGTGTCGTCGGCTTTACGAGTCGCCTTCAGTTGGGCTCTTTGTCACAGGTATCTTTTCTGTATTTATAAATTGAAGCTCAAAACGGGGGGAAAAAAGAGCAGCGACGGGCAGCGTTGGCCCTCCTCGCTGCACACGCCCTCGTGTGTATGGAGCGCGTCTCCAGGCACCCGTCGGCGCGGTGTGTCGCCCACTGCTGCGGTTCTGCTATAACAGTTTCTGCTTTAAAAAGATGTGTTGTGAGCAGGCGTTCTCCTTGTCATTGTATGTGCATGCAGTATGATCCGCTCAACAGTAACCATCAATAAAGTTTCACACGATAAGGGGAACCCGAGGTGCTCTGCGCTTTATTGCCTGGGTGTGGTGCCTTGTGCTGCATGGGGAATTGCAGTGTGAGATCCTCATGCATAGGGTTTTTTTTTTAAATGCGAGGTAAATGTTGTTTAAAAGGACTGGAAAGAGTAATTACTCCGTCTTCACAAACTCCTGTTCGACGCAGACTGTCCACTGATTCATCCCATAAAAACGTGCAGCATTGCTCACCCCGCTGCTGGTGGGCAACACTCAGGAATACCGGACAGGAGCTATAAACACTGTTGAGGTGAGTACAGTTTAGGTGGTTCCACACCGCTCTTCCGTGTACGTGCCCTTTATTGCCATCTGTCGGCTCGGCAGGGAAGCGCAGGCTGCGTCCACCCCGTTACAAACAGAAATTTGAGAAAAAGGGGTGAAGAAAATGCAATTAAATTGTATAAATAAAGTTGAAATTGTTTGTAGGGATTCCCGACTGCTCACGACTCAAGGATCAGGTAACTGCATTCTTGTGGCCTTGTTGCCAAAATAGGTGTGTTGCTGGAAGAGAAGAGCTTTGCGTCTGCTGCTGTGCTGCTGTGCAGCAGTGTTCTTCCTTTTTTCAGTGTTTTAAGAACAAAAAAAATCCATTTCACTTTGCTCGACGCTCTTTGTTCCCCTCAATGTCTGCAGTCGCTTAGCAGCATGTCGGTTTGAGGCATCTTCACTGCGACATGTTGGCAGCGGTAAAAAGCCAGTGCGCCTGTGACCGGAGACATTCGCCCCCTGTGCGGCCGTGCTCCACACAGGTAAGGGGCTGTTCCTCTCAGTGAAATGGCCGTATCGTTTCTATTGAGGGTTGGTGACAACTGAGTGCAGACGGAATTCAGATGTGAGGATTGGTTCTCGGGGCGAATCTCGTACACACTTTGGTCAGATCCTGCAGAGATGAAACACCGCACCGCTGCTTCGTGACAGAACCTCGTTGTCTCGCCACAGAGAATGTGCTCTGGAGTCAAAAATCTATCCGAAGTTCACGTTCTCATCAACAGAAAGAGGATTTTCCTGGCATTAAGTCACACCCCCCCGCAGAGAGACTGGTACATGGGGACAGTCGCTGGGGAAATTGAGTGTCACACAATTGGGGGTTGCAGGCAGATGAGGCCCGCGGGAAGAATGTCCTCAACATCCTCAAGAGATTTCTAGGTCTGCATTGTGAAGGTGCATTTTTAATTCATCTAAATGTTGGGTTCAAGTTTTTTTGTGTGAGAGGTAAATAAAATGTCACTTGAATGGTTTGAACTTCCTGCTGGTGTTCTGAGGGATCATTGCTGGAGATGTGATTAAAAGTGGCGTTCTGACCAACTGTATCCTCAGGGGAATGTTGACTGTAACATCAAATCGTGGCGATTGTGATTATTAACGTTTTCTCTGCACACATTTATTTGAAACTAAAAAGTTTATCGTTTGTTAATAATAGCTATAAATATCCAAGGAACCATAGATGCAGATGTCCAGGTAAAATACATGTAAAACTGATTAATTTTTTTTAAATTAAAGGAGGAGAAATTACTGTGGTCCCAATCCGATTTGAGTAATTAAAAAACATAGCCAAAGAGCTAGCCGGAGAGAGAAGCAATTTAAATGTTTAAATGTGAAGAATGACTCGCATTATTTGCTATAATTACAAGTCTTCCTCACAGAAATGGGTGATCAATAATGAATGCACTTTTTGTGTCACATGTTGGAATAATAATTTAAAATTGGTCATTAATTCCATTATTAGAACCTCCCTTTTTCCTCCTAGTTTCTCAGCTCTGGCCACAGGGAAAGGGAAAATAAAAGAATATCTTCTCTTCTGGATTTCTCGACTTTGCGGCCAA
The DNA here is from genome assembly GCA_900497675.1 of Arapaima gigas. Taxonomy (NCBI): domain Eukaryota; kingdom Metazoa; phylum Chordata; class Actinopteri; order Osteoglossiformes; family Osteoglossidae; genus Arapaima; species Arapaima gigas. The sequence goes on along the minus strand of UFQX01001618.1, from coordinate 1,775,848 downwards.
GACCCTCCATCCCCACCCGTCACCCCTCGCCGGGCCTCCCAGCGCCCACGCTTACCCTGTTGTATAAAGTCAGCGTTCATTCGGTGTCAGCGCTTTATCTCGGCCCGGGATTTCGGTTTGGGTCCTGCAGCTGACTGGAAGGTATGAATGAATCACTGCTCTGTTACATCTCCCGTCCAGGAGCACGGAGCCTGAGCATTAAAAACGGCAAACTGCAGTTTCCAAATCTTGTGCGAGAGGCTGCTGTTGCACATGAGGTGAACACGGATGTTGAGATGTCTCCAGATGTTTGTCTTCTGCTCTTAGTTAGAAGCTAGCATTTCCCTGAGGTTGATTTTCCATCTTCAGGGCTCGGCGTCATTCTATGATGACAGGGCTCCGCTCCTTCGGCATTTGCGCGACGCTTCATGGCGACACATTTGTTTTTCTGAAAAGTTTGGGTTCCTGAACTGATTGGTCAGGAGGATGGTGTTCGGCAGGAGTCACGGTTTACTGTACATGCAGTGTAAACATATCAAGAATCTGACACCAGGAGCGATTTTTCTTTCCGAGCCACCGTTCCCAGCTTGCCCTTGGGGGGCACTCCAAGAGGAGGTCCAGAGAAATTCTGTCAACACCACCCCTTACTGTGCAAGGTACTGAAGGGAGTTTTTTACTTCTGTCTTCAGACCTTAATATCTTAATGTACAATGGAGAGATTTTCTGTTTCCAGCTGTGATTCCCAGCTCCCATGAAGCACTTTTAATATCTGCAGTGCACAGTAGTGTAATTAGCAGTACAGTTGTACCCCGTTACCACACCTCCCATCACACTGTTTCACCCAAAAAGCCACCACCCTCCCCTGTCCCCCTCGCTGTGCGTGGAAATTGTGACAGCCTGGACAGTTCGATCCTATTATGGCGCCACTCAGCCAACAACCTCCCAACATAAACTGGTGTCCTACAGCCCCCCTCCTCCACGAGGCTGCTCGAGTCCCATTCGGTTGTCATCAGTCAGTTGTCCATAGCCTCAAGTGATCGTTTCGTGGAGAAGCATGAGGTGAATGGCAGCTGAATGGAAGAGAGATATGTGTGTTTCTGTGGAGCAGAAACAGCAAAAAAGTGCACAGTTGTTCACCAAGAGCTTCAGCCTCCCTGTTAGCCACCGTCATGGCCACATTCTCCATGTCCTGCTGCCAGGAAGCAGCACCAACACCTGGCCTCAGTCCCAATCGCTGTTAATTGTACGTGTCACCGTCTCAGCAGGTTTGGGAACACCTCACAGGCCTCAGCATAGAGCTCCCGAAGGTGGCTCCTCACTTCTCCCTGTTGGTTTGCTTCTCTGGAGTTTGTTAGTTTGTGTGGGGGGGTGTAATTGGACTTTGTTGTGCTGGGTTCCCCTCGGTTACAGGGCTGTGTTTGTGCAAAATGAGACAAGTCTGGCTCCGGAATCTGAATTTATATTTACATTTATTAACTTTTCTCTGAAGTGATTTACATTGTTCATTTTCAGTGTAATTCTTATCATGTCCATTTAGGGTGGTGCTACAGCAGGAGTTGGAACAGAGCAGGTACCTGCTGCTGCGCTTAATTGTAAATTAATTTTATTTATGCATAAATGACATATATTTAAACTGATTGCTGTAGGATACGTGTATCAGTATGGTAGTTTGAATATAATGAACACATCATCGCCCATTACGCCTGTTGTATAACAATGGCAATAACTAATTCTCTCCCAGGCCGTCTTGGTGTCACACCTGGCCATCCTCCTTCCTGTCCTGGGGCCCCACCCCCGCCTGGCCCCAGTGCCCCAGCACTCTCCGTATGCTCCTGTTTAATATTTAATGAGCTGGGGGTCGGCAGCACCGTCGCCGTCTTTCCTTAGATAATTAATGACCGCCTGCAGCTCATTTGCTGCAGCTGATGCCTCCACAGCCGCTAATTAGAGTGGGAGTTTATTAGCGGCGACGGGGGCTTTGTTTACTCGCTAGGCGCCGACGTGATTGATGCCTGCGGGGGGGGGCAGTGGCAGTTGGGGGGTGCGCAGCCGGGGGGTGCGCAGCCGGGCTGCGGCTGTCGGTAATAGCGGCGCTTTGTTTACATTTTCCTCTCTGGCTGTGCAGCGCTGCGCCTCTCCAGTACTTTCCAGAAAACAGTTGGAGCTGCAGATTTAACTTTTTTTTTTTTTTTTTTTTTTTTTTTGGTCCGTATAATTTAGCGGGAAATTTGGTGATTCCAGGCACTAATGGTTCGCCAGGTTTAGCCAGATAGGTTGGCGAACGTAGCTTGGCTGGTGGAGGGTTAGCAGGTGATGCAAAGGGTTGAAGCTGGTTGCCTTGTTGGGGTCATACCCTCATCCTATGGTGATACCATGTAGCACCACTGCGAGCCCCTTCCACTTTCCACACTTGTGTTGTGCACTGCACTCTGTCCCCCACAGTGTGTTTTCCCTGGGAAATACCACGGCACCATCCGTGCAGGGTGCTTTAAAGGTCTTATTTCTGATCTGTTTTAAAACAGCTTTTCAGGACAGCAGGTGGCAAAGTGGTTACAGCTGTTGGCTGCGTTCGAAAGACTCGGGTGTGACTCTCACCCCCTGCTGTAATGCCCTCTGAGGAAGGTCCAGTAAAAATTAGTGTATAAATAGGTAAATCGGTCCAAGCAGCAGTGCATCATTTGTCACTTTGGCGAAAAGCTTTAGAAAAGGAGGTGACTGTTTCCTTATGTCATCCACTCAAATGCTGGTCATTTGTGGGAACTTGAGAAAATGACAGAAAAAGAATAAAGGGGGGAAAATGAGCAGAAAATTGTAATTTTTTTCCCTGTTTGTGTTTTTAATGCAATTTTTAAAGAATTAGTTTTCTCACTTTCCAAAAAGTGTGGCAAAAATGTACTGAAATGATCATTGCGAGCTTTTTTTTTTTTTTTTTTGCCGCACAGCTGGATGTAACCAGTTGGCATCGTTCCGTCGTCACCGCTGTGTTGAAATTACAGAGGTGACTAATGTGTCGGGTCACCGCTGGCACCCAGGCAGGCGCTTCGGGGGACAGCGGGATGTCGCTTTTAATTTAATTGGTCATAGTGACAATATCAAACAGATGGCTACTAAATCTTGCATGACGAAATTACAGAACGCGGCTGGGACACCACACACCCACTGCAGAAGCGACAATTCCCGCTCCACCTCAGACATCTTCGGACTTTGACTGTTTTATTGCTATTATTAAAACATGAGGATGATTTAAGGATATAAAAGTAAAGATGATTTGAAGCTTCCATTAGTTCTAGCTGTGACACCTCAACCAGTGCAGGTTTCCTGGTCTCAAAAAACACAAATTGGAGCATCGCGTCTTTCTGAAGGGACTCCAGATGTGGTCGACAAAGGTCAGCACCGCTGAGTGTCGGTTGCAGGTCTCCAGGTGCTTGGCATGTCTTTGTTCCACTGTCACGGTGGAGCTGGACATCGACTCCTGTCGACCACTTCCACAAAGTTCCACTGTCCGCCCACCCGGGTGCTGCTACTCGTCCCCCTCTCCTTTTCGAGGGACTCCACCTTCAGACGTGTCTGAAGTGCGATGACCAGGGTGTTGTTGCTTCTGGGGGGTCCTGGATTCAGTTGATCCAACTGACGGTGTCTGAAGGTCCTCCAGCATAGCAGCTCACAGTCCATGTTTTCCCTGTCCAGCTTCTTTAGTGTCCAACTTTCACATCCCCTCAGTCTTTTCAGAAACACCTTCAATCGGACAGTAATCCACTGAGGTCTGTTCTGCTTCCCACACGTAGCTGTGGCACGGAGGAAAATTGCTTTTTGAATGTTGTGATTGTTTACTGCTCTGTAATGAGACTTTTTTTTTTTTTTTTTTTTTTTTTTTTTTGGACAGGAGGGAGTAAAAATGTTTTCCCTTGACCGGTTTCATCTTATTTACTTCTGTAGGGTGTTATAATGTTAATTCCAAGTTAATGGTTTCGAAGATTAAGTTTTACAGAAACCGTCTTCATTTCATCCAGCAAATTACCATTTTATTTGCGCAGTTTTAAATATTTAACAAGAGCCATCTTTCCTCACCTTGTAATTGAACTAATTTGCTCTCCACCGACATCCCAGAGTTCAGTTCACATTTAATCTTCAAATATTTAGTTATCATTTGGCACTTCAATCTGCACCAAGATTGCAGGGAATATATCAGCTGACGGGTTTGAAATAATAAAACGCCACGTTTTGCCGGTGGATTCAAATAACGGTTTTAATTGCACAGATGTGACTTTTTTTTTTTAATTTGTCAGAAAAAGAACAGTTAGACTATCTGCCACTGCTTGGTTCTTATTTATATATGCAGTTTCTTACTTCACAGTTGTATTAATATTCTAGTGAATTTGCTGACATGAACTGGTTTCTAGTGGATTGATCTGTACGATTTTTAATGCTTTCTCATTTTCATTACTTGTGGAACCACATCCATCACGCTGTGTTTCATTTAAAGCCTTCTGAATTAAGGCCTTTTGACTTGTTCTGCAAACAGCATTCTGAATATCAGTTCTTGGCCTCATGTCGAGGGCGTTTTACACAAGGTACTTTTACCACGTTTTCTTGTGACGTTATTTGTCTGCCTTTGGAAACATGGGCTTGTCACTGTGTGTCAATTGGTCACTTGCAGCTGTCAGTGGGATCGACTCATCGGCAGTTCCTCTTTAAACGGCGTCAAGATGTCGGAAGCTGCCTGATGTGATAAAGAGAGAACTTGTTGGGAGGGTTGGCCGTGTGGCTGATGGCAATGTGACTGATTTTGTCATGTCGTGAAGAGCAGCGACCCTCAACCTCCCCCCGAGTAGCCGACGACTCCCAGGAAGCCTGAGGAGAGGCTCTAATTGATGACTAATTCTCCTTTAATGGGCCCTTAATAACACCTTGCTCTTTAATGAGTGCAAATTAGATGGAAGAAGCAGGTTCACTTGTTACCTGCTGGACTGGGGGGGGCTGTTTAATTCAACAATCTGACAAAGATCTTGGAATTGACCTGCAGGACTTGAGTAATCAGTGGTAAAAAATGGTGTGAAACTGTTGTCAGCATTTCTTGGCAGCGCCCCATATGTAGCCCTGATCCCCAGGGTTTGAGGCGTCAGAACGGCCACCGTTTTATCGTGGGAGACGCCCTGTGGAAGTGGGAGGATTTCCACCATGGAGAAAATCTACATGTGAATAAGGGAAGTGAATTGTGAGCGTGCAGGAATAAAGTTGACCCTCTGCTCACGTTCCATTCATTGTGACAAAAGGGTCTGTGAAAATGGACTCCGGGGGGATAAAATTCTATGTAAATGGAACAGGGTAAATATAAGTATTCCATAATGCCTCCAATTACAAAGCAAGCGAGGGGCTGTGGTGCTCAAGCAGAGCTGTGAGATTTAAAGGGCGAAGCGAAGCAGGTTAGACTGTTGCACATGACTAGTTATTTTCCAGATGGCCGTGCTTTTCGTACAGCAAATCGAGTGCAATTCACCTTCCGTCGAGAATTAAATTGAATTTAGATGCCATTCCTGGGAGCATTTGCGGTCGGCAGGGATGTGGAGTCGCTCCTCCATTGCGTTCAAGTGGGTCCGCAAAGGAGCGACAGAGCAGAGAGCACCAAGAGACTGGAGCACCACTGGAGATAAGAGATTAATTCTCAGATTACTTACAGATCATTTTCAGTTAGCGATCAGTTGCTTATTGCCCCCCCGGTGTAGTATTAACACTCCGCTGCCATCGTTTCTGTCACTTATTTGATCCTGTTTGAACTGGGTGCCGTTGTTTCACTTAATGGGTCCTAAAGCCAGTGAGACCCTCAGCAGGAGAAGTTGCTCGAAGATCCATGTATAGATGGATGAGCAGATGGATGAATCCATGGACAGATGGATGTGTGGACAATTGATTGGATGGATGAGTGGATAGATTAACAGATGGAACGATGGATGGATGAATGGATGGATGAACAATGTGATGGATGTATGTGAAATAAGTTGCTCTAAGATGAATGAATGGACAGACTGACAGATGGGCAGACAGTTGGATGGAAGGACAGACTAAAAGGTGGCTGGACAGATGGATAGATGGATTAATGGATGGGTGGATGTCAGACTGACGTCCGTTTTCCATATCCATCCATGGCACATTGAGACAAATATGAGCTCCACGCTGGTCAAGTGCGTGATGCTGAGCTAAAGTGCAGCGGCTCGTGGCGCCCGATGCGTATCGTTTACCACATTTTTTAGCATAATTGTGCTGAGCTGATCGACTGAGGGAAACAAGGATATGGGCAATTCAAAGCAGGCATCGGTAATGAGGTCCCCGTTATCAGACGCCTTCGTAATTGAATAGATAACATGACTGGTGAATGCTTTGGGCTGAGCGAGAAAGGAGCATAATACTCGTGATAATTCATATCACAGTGAAATTATGGAGCGCTACATGACAAAAAAAAAGTTAACAATGAAAAATGGATGATAAAAAAGAACAAAACTGCAGAGCAGAATACAAATAAGCTCCGCAGCAGGAGGGAGGTCGGCATCACTGCGTCGAGATGATCGTCGGCTGTAATTCGCGTCGTCTCCTCACCGGCCACAGCTTTGTAGTTTGTCTCTACGATTTTTCACAGAGCTTCACAGAACGGGGGGGTTGGGGCTGAGGGGGTGCATGTCCGCTGGTTGCAGTGGGAAGGGCAGGACAGATAGATGTGCAGAGGGGGTTGAGCCTCAAGAGGTGGTCATGGTGAAATGAGCTTGGAACAAACGCACTGTGGACCGAATGGCATCCGAACTAGTAACTTTTGGAATGTGTGTTCTGCAGCCAGCATGTAAGGTGTGTGTGTGCTGGGGGGGGTGTTTTGATCAAGGGTGGTGCCATTACCAGGGCACATGTTTGGGATGAGCTGTCGTGACAAATGTTGCAGGTAACTGGCACTTGCCCCCCCGAGACATGGAAGATTAGTGACTCGGGGCCCCTCTGTCCTCTGCCCCCCCCCCCACACATGCTTCCTCTCTCTCTCGCACGCACGCACGCACGCACGCACGCACCTGCCCCTACCCCTGGCAGGTGCTCTTCGCCTCGGACCCTCTGTTTATTCTTCTTGTTGGGCGGATTGTTCGTGTGTCCCCCCCCGCCCCCAGGTCACCCTCACAGGCAGCAGCGCCATCTTTTTTCATCACTTCCCTGTCAGGGGAAGCTCCCAGTCGCATCTATCAAGTCAATCATGGGGGGCTTAATGCACCCAGTACGGTAGCCCTCACATTATTCATTACACCATAATTTATTAATATCCTCCTGCTGGACAGTACATTTATCCTGATAAAGCCCACCCCCCCACACACCCCCTGCCTGCAGGGCGCAGGGGGCCACGTCATAGTGCCGGAGAACTCGGAGCTGCTTTACAAAACGTATTTTGTGCGTGGCCGCTGTGCAGTCTGACCCCCCCCCCAAGACACGTAAACACACACCCACTCACCCATTCCATTCCCCTAACCCGACCTCCTTGCCACAACCCCACTCACACATATTACAAAGGAATAGCAATGCACTGTGGGACACAGTGGCGTTCAATTATTCTGATTAAAACGACCCATTAACCTGAGAGGTGTCGTTGCCCCGCCCCCCCGGAACCTCCGCGCCAACAGTGTTGGAAATGCAGTAAGGGGGGGGCTCATCCCTGCACGTTCCAGCAAAAGGGGCCTTCGAGGTGGCTGTGATGTCCTCCAGGTGAGACCTGGCCATACAAAACAATCAGGTGAAGTAACTGCAGCGCAGGAGGCCGTTCAAGTGGCCCCCGCAGAGCGGTCAACTGTCACATTCGGTCAGGTTCCAGCTGAACCCTGTGATCCGCGCTTTACAGTGTTCTGCTGGCAGCCCGTAACGCCGCTTTGTTTCTCAGTGATTTAGTTTGATTTTGCTTTGTTGTTTTGTGCTGCTGTTGCGTTTCAGTTGTGAGTCGTGTGCATTTTCACTGCATTTCCCCAGCATGAGGCAGTTTGTGGAGCTCAGGTTACAGATGCGCTTTTTCTCTTTCCCTTGTTCTGTGTTCGGTTTTTATTTTTTTGTCTTTCTTTTGTTTTGCGTCTCATTTGTTTGCTCATATCACTGGCGTTTTGTTTGTGAATATGCGTTGCTTTTCAATTGTTAGTTTTGTGTGTTGTTTCTTCGTCCATTTTACTTTTCATCTGTTCATTTAATGGGTTCCACTTCGTTCCTTTCGCTCTTCTGGATTTAATCTGTACGTTTGTTTTGGTTTTTTGTTCTATTTGTTTGCTCTTGATTTTGTTCTGCATTTCATTTATTAATTTGTCATTTTCCCTGTTTTCTGTCCTTTTCTTTTGTGTTTGTGGATTTGGTGAGACGCCCCCCCATTCAGATGAGTCTCGATCACCAATATGCGTACAACTGGTCTGTTGCACCATGTGTGCGTCTGTACGCGGCCTCCGCTCTGACCTGACCTGAGCAAATTGGCCCCCTTCCTCCGCCTTTTATCCCACATGACACAGGCACAGCAGGTGGCTCAACACTCCTTTCCGCAGCCTGTCGCCGGCTAAAGCACAGAAAGGAATCCCAACGAGTTGTTTTGTTGCCACAACTTAAAACTCCTCCTCTGTCATTTTCCCCAGCAGGGCGCAAATTAGGTCTTGGAGGGAGAGGAGGCTTAGATGGGATCCAGCAGGCCTATAACTCACGGGGCCTCGGAGCTCGCAGCCCAGGTGAACGGGCTTTCATCATTGCGCTGCTGCAAGTGATTTAGACTTGGAGCAGCCAGGAGTCGCACCTTTGATGGAATTCCAACGCGGGGCCATAAATCACAGCGAGCGAGAGGTATCCGAGGTCCGGGCTGCAATGAAATTCCTTGAGTGGAGAGTGTCACGCCGACGGCCGCGATGAGTGCAAGATTACAGCGAGATGAAATTTCGCCGACGCTGATTCACTTTCGAGCTCAGCTGCTTTGGCTTCCTTCACGAGTCGCTCACAGTCCAACACCAGAGCTTGACTCCCATCATCTTTCTGCCGTGAGTTGCAGCTCCAACAGCTTGGTCGCTAGTTAGCAGTTTGCATTGTACGTCCATGAGGTTGTTCTACAAATGCAAATGGCTCTAGGCTGTTTCTCATCGTCAGACGTTCCAGCGTTTACAACAGGTAATAAGAAACCAACAGATGTGGAACGCAGTGTTTTGGTGCATCATTTTCATTTTCATGGTTTTTAACTAAAATCCTTCAAACATGCTAATAGGTATGATAAATTATCGTGCTTGTGAACCTTCTTGAGGTTTTCTGAGTTCACGTGCCCCTGCTGAGTAGCCTTTGTCATGCTCCAGAGCTGCAGGTTGATTCCATATCAACAGTAATATGTCAGCATTAACCAATGTTTTGAAAAGGTCACGGGCTGGAGGTGGCTGGTCCCACTTTCTCCACAGTCCCACTCTCTCATTAATGAGCGGCCACCTCAACCCAAAAGTCATCCATTCGGCAGGGAAAACACTTGTTAGGCAGGAGGGCCAAGGTAATCGACATTGTGAGCAGAAATTTCTCGGGTTTGGCTGTCCAGATGGAAACACCGGGGGGGGGGGGGTTGTGAAGAAAACTCAAACCAGTCTGAGGAGGGACAGCTCTGCTCACCGGGTACCCAGATTCTTTGTAGGGTACATTCTGATTTAATATACAGTGATCCCTCAGTATCTGAATCTAATGCATCTCTGAAAGCATGTCAGATACCAAGTATCTATTTTCTGTTATGTTAAATCGGGGAAACTAAATAAATAATGAGTTTCCAGCCCATCGGAAAACACCTGTATAACTATGAAGCCCTGAGTTGAGCAGGACAAACAAGGTAAGCAGCAGTTACCTCACTAGAAAAGATTGAATGCGGTCATGAATGTATGTTTATAACACGGTGCCGTGTGTATAGTGCAGCACATCTCACATCCCACCACCAGCCTTTAAATAAATAGGTTTATTTCCAAAAGTGAAACTTGATTATGAACATTGCAAACAGGTTAAACACAGGGAATGCAGTGAAGAAGAGGGGTTTGCTGTGTGAATCGTCAGCTTAAATCACAGTAAATGCAGCGACCCCGAGCAGACGCGTTCAAACAAAGCGAATCGCAGGAAAACGGGGAGAAAACCGGCGGAAACAGCTGACACACCAGCATACTTCAGATATATTGCGCAATGATACACAATACAGTTTTACAGTATACTCGACAGTACTTTGTTCATTTCTTTTATTATTCGCATTTAGATTTTTTTGTTAATTTCGGAAGAGTTTTGAATAGAAATGCATTATGGTGTGGACATGATTATGGATACCGATATTTTCAAGAGCCAGTAGAACAAAAATTAAAATACAGTGAGCTTGGATCCCCAGGAGAAGCTGTATTGTAAATTACCCAGGAATCACAGCAATACTTGGTGCTGCTGAACAGGCTGGTGGTTCATCTGTTGGTTTGGACGCCCTCCTTCCTGAAAAGGGCCCTTATGGTAAGTCAGAGATGGACAGAAGGTTAAGTTTATTACGTGAAGGGTGTGAGGTCATTAGAAAGTCACGGATGTGCTGTTTTGATCCAGCAACCCCCCCCCCCCGCTATTGATCTGAGCGTCCGGGCTGTTTGAAACAGTCTGTTAAAATGTCATAAAAGAAGGTCAACTCCTCCGCAGAGGATGGCTTATTCCTCTTTCTTCCACCCAGGTTCCTGCCTTGTCAGATGGGCCCAAATTTTAAATGTCAGTGTAAGTTAAATCAGCTGTTCGATGAGATGTAATGAGACGATACAAAGTTTTCCCGATCACCTAAGTCACTTCACTGGGCCCCCCGCCCTTCACAACTGGTTAATCAATGCAGCGGCGGCAAAGCAAAGTGAACAATGGGAATCCAAAGGAATGAAGAGAAAGTGTTTTGACGCGAGTTTCCCGACTGGTAGTCACAGCCGGGCCAAGAGTCGCTCCACACTTTCCCACACGGCGGCTTCTCGGTCTCACGTCAAGCCTCCACGGTCTCTCTCGTGGGGCGCCGGCACATTTCCATCAGACACTACGCTCGCGGTAATATTCAAAGCAGCTCGTGAATTTTAAACGGTTCTTGCTTTGAATTTCAAAGGGAATAAACGAGCGGCTCTGAACTGTGTTCACAAGTGATGTGAACAGGCGGGAGTTGAGCGTGAGGCGAAGTCGACGAGCACTTTAAAAAGAGGTTTGCAAGGGGGTGAGAAACTGATACTGACCTGCCGACACGGAGGCCATGATGCTGCGAAACCCCGGCAAACATCATCCTGCGTGGCCCAGGAACCCACTTTGGGCTCCCAAATCGTCTCTCTGCATCTGCTCCTCATCCTTTTATTGGCTTTTTTTACCCCTTTGCCAAACAAGAGGCGGGTGAGCGAATGTTTCAGAGGGCCGTAAACATTTATTGCTTATATTTTCATAGAGCTGTTTGCATAATTCTCCTCATTTGTGCTAAATAAGTGCCAGGAGTGCGCAGCACGAGGGCTGTGATGCCACTTTGCTCACAAGGCCTGTGCTGAACGGCCGCAAATTGCGGCGCAAACTGCACACAAGTGCGACTCGGCAGCGCGCCTTTAACCTGCCACGTTTGGGGCCGAAAGGTCGCTGGTTTGAATCCTGGAATGGGGCCTCGCCAGGACTTCCACAAGTATGAAAAGGTGTTTGCATAAGATGCATAAAATGAGCAAATACACTCAGTTTCCCCACTGGGATTGGAAATGTATGTAAATGTTCCATAAATTTGCTGGAGAGAAATGTTGGCGTCGTAACAAGTAAACACTGAAACACCTCATAAATTGTTTAACTGTAGATAATATACATAATATATAATTCCAAAAATATTTTGGTGAATTGAGGATTAAATTTCCCTCTGTGTGTGTGTGTGTGTGTGTGTGTGTGTGTGTGTGTGTGTGTGTGTGTGTGTGTGTGTGTGTGTGTGTGTGGAGGATGGATCAAGCCACTGTGAGGAAGCTGAGCTTCCAGCAGCATCAGGAAAGCCACAGCACCCTAGGTAGTGAGTCAGCATGGGGTTGTCCTCCATCAGCCTCAGCCTCTCAGGGCTCCAAACTTCAGATTGGTTGAGGAATGGAGGGAAACTAATGGTTGTTTCACCAGGAGACAGAATTGTGATTTTAAAGTGAACCTAAAGGGTCAGGATGTCTTTTCAGGCAGAGGGGAGGTCACAGGTCAGGTTACCGTTTGGCATGGGACAAGCAAAGGTGGTGGGCTAGGACCCCACACCCCCAGTCTTGGTTAAAGACCCTCCTGCTGCAGAGTCGCTGTGCGGAGGCAGGAAAGCATTAGACTGGATTTAGCAGGTTGCCTCCGTGTGTTCACCCAGTTATCCTTTTTGATGATGTATGCTTGTCTCTTTGTTCTTATTAAACCTGAGGCTCCCATTTTTCATGAGAGCACATTACGGAATTAAATTGCCTTTGTCGCAGTTATATCACGCTGTTTGCCCAAGGCCTCACATTCCCCTGCCATTACGCCGAGGCCCAAGCTATTGGATTACTTAAAGGTACCTGTCTCCCCGTGGTTTTAGCTTTAATATCCGCATTATATAAGGCCTCCCTGCGCCCCATTCTCCACTTCGTGCTAGCTTATTTTGTGTATCATCTTCGTCGAAACATGCTAGTCGGCGGAGCCACAATGCCTCCCAGGAGCGACGCCAACTTCTGTCTCGGGACTCAACATCATCTGTCTCTCTCGAATCCAGACCACACGAGGAATCCCTTGCATTGCCCACATCAGGCTGTTTCTGTGCACAAATGTGCCCTTTTCCCGTGTATAACCGGCTCCTGTACGATGAACAGCCGCTTATTAAAACACTGTTTTTTACTGGACAGAGGGTATTTTCCCACCAGTACGGTAATTTTAAACCCGCAAGAGGTGCTTTATTTCCAGCCTGCTGTGTGTTTCATGTTTCTGACGGTTACAGAAAATCCAACTTGCTACAGCAGCAGATTCATTACAAACTTTGAGATTAACTGTAGAAAATGTAAAGTGTTAAAATCACACAAAGAGCTTCTATGACACAAATCGCCTGATGCTGCTGTAAACAAAGTGCTTCCTTCACCCTGGTACAGAAATAATCTGCTCTCCTGCTCTCAGTACCAGATTTAATATTTTGGACGCTTGTACAACAAATGTGATTAAAAAAGTTGGCACCATCAGTGTTGTGCTGGAAAAAAATGCTGTTTATTCTGGTTACTTTTTCATTTCACCAGATGCGTTTTCCCACCGGGAACCTATTATATTTTTTCCTTGTAAGAATTAATGGTAAGGAGACCCCCCGTATTGTAGGGGGTAACAATAATGGGGCGATTTAATAACAGATTAACCCCATTAGAACAAAGTTAGCGGAGGAAGCGGCATCGGAGAGAGGGAGCACAGTAGGGTGGCTGGGGTGACCCGACCCCCCACACACCACACACACACACTCTCTCACACTCACACACTCGCTGCAGACGCGCTGAGGCTGGCGCTGGGCGGCATGGCGGCCTGGCCGTCCGGGCTTCATGAGGGGCCTCGTCTCAAATCAGCAGCATGTGGAGATTTAATTACCCACTCAGTCCATTTGAGACGGGTCCCAGTTGCCCCAAGCTGAGGCCAAATGGATTAGGAGGGACCAGGGGAATATCACATTTTCAGGGCCAATGACCGATACGCGAGCAAATAACTTTTCTCTGTGTGGACGCATTGATGCACAGCTTGAAATTAGAGCATTTTACAACTTAATGGATTATTGAAAGTAGATGGGGAGGAAAAGAAGTTTAAAGTTTACTTGGTTTTAACAAAGGATCATGTCAATAATTGAGCCAGTCAGCGGGGGAGTAGGTAGGGGGAGCTGAGCGGGGCTTTGCACCTAGGCGGGTGGGGGGAGCATAGCAGTTAAACCCCCCCCAAACCCAGCTACAGATGCGGTACACGTTATTCCAGTCTTGAGATAAGCCATTGGTTTATTTGTTCAGCTCATCTTCCCAGTGTTTACAGCTCAGGTTGTGCTGCACCAATCGACAACAGGCATAGAACAGGAATTTGACATGGTCCAAAGTTTTAAAGTTTTAATTTTAACATTGTTTGAAGTTGGTAAAGGATAATGAGTGTTGTGGAGCATATTTTTAATGAATTACTGCTTTGTGGGATGTTTTTAAAGGACGTGGACAGCGGATAAATGGAGGGAGGTGTAGCTGAGCTCTTATTGATTGTGAGTCATGGAAAAAAATTGGACTTAAAAACAAATGAAGTTATTCAGACTTCTGGTCCCAGTTGTGTTTGTGAGTTGAGGAGTCGGAGGAGTTTAATAAACAAACCCGATGCTGTTAGTGACCTTTAACAGAGGCGTTGGATAAGTAAAAATATGAATGATATTGGAAGCGGTGACTCTCACAGGCGGAGGAGAGGAGAGGAGAAGAGAGGGTAGGAGAGGAGGTCCTGCAAGGCTGGGTCTGACTGGGAGGTGAAGCGCGAATTTGTGAGTGTTGGAGAGAAGAGAAGAAGTAAGCTCCTTTCTGGCACCAGCGGCGAGAATCACTTCTTCTCACGTCAATCTGTGGCCTGGAGCTGTTCTTCAGCCCAGTGCCTTTGCCCACAGTCTGGACCCACTACCCTTCCGTTGAACGGTGGCCTGAAATGGCTGGAAGGCCAAAAATGAAGGTGTTCAGGACCAAGATGCTGTGTGAAAGTGATTGTGACACATTTCAGCTGTGTGTGTGTGTGTGTGTGTGTGTGTGTGTGTGTGTGTGTGTGTGTGTGTGTGTGTTGTAGGACACCAGTCTGTCCAAATGAGTTTTCATGCTGTCTGCAGCAAACATGTCACATCTGCCTCAAAGTGGCATGGTGCCGCCGCATAGGTCGGCCTGTGGAAGCCCCGCTTAAGGCAGCTGACATCACCCCCCGTGGTCAAGACATGAGCTTAATTTGCTCACTGTGTGAAGATTCGGCCTCCCCAGCAGCACGAGGGGCGTGTTCTCATGGGTGTGCTGCAGTTCTGGCTCTAACTGCCCGTCCACCCGGTCCTTAGCTTTCTCACTGGCAACCCCGTCACATCTGCGCTTTTCGCACGTTGACACGTTGCTTTTACTGTCTTCAAACATTCAGCAGAGAATAATTCAGCTCTCAGAGTTTAAAATATATATAATTTATATGTATAATTTAGTCATTACAGGAATTAGAAGCTCTATTTAAACTGTAATTACGGTTCTTCTGCTGCGGTTATGGAACATTTAAATAGTTTTTTCCCCCGGTGTGAATGGAACTCATGTCGTATATGATGATGGTGTCATTACCACACTGAGGTTAATACTGCAAAAAGGAGAAAGTGGAAAAGTGTGGATCTCAGCACAGAGCTACTACTACACATGTAGTTTAACCCGTGTGGATGATTCCGTTTGCCTCAACATGGCTGTTTCACGCCACAAATGAAGCATGTATAAATTAGCAGATAGCACTTAAAATGTCTTACATTCGGTGTGTATGTGTGTGTACAGACTAGTATAGAATCTTCAGATCAATGAAGTTTCTTTTTTCTTGTATCTGCATATATACACACACACTAGTTATGACAATATTTTATGTACAATTATTTTAGTAAAAAATGCCTTTTCACTGATTGTTTTTTCCCTCATTTCATCTGTTACTTTCAAACCTCCCTGGTTACCTGTTAATTATTTCTTAAGGCAAGAAGGTGGAAATAATTTGCATTCCGGGGAGGTGAACTTGAATATTACGCGATTCATCTGTTTCCAGTGATCCCAGAGCTGAATTATAAACAGCTGAAATTAACTGTCAAGAAATGAGAACTTTTTTAAACCACAGCTTTGGAAGGTGATTGTGCAGGAAACGCGTGCATGGAAATAAAGGGGTTTTTGAATTTCTGTAATACGTCATCAAAAGGCACCAGTATTAATGGCACTTGGGTACCATGGTGAGGCAAAAGATATTTTCTACATTCATGTTTTCTGAATTTAAGTGCTTTTATCACCTGTCCAGGGAAGAACCGAAATGTTCCGCTACAGAGTGAGAAAACACACCATCAATATATTCATGAGCACAGTGAGCTTTTGAAGCTCATTTTCCTTCATGTGAGAAGATGCTTTGACTGAGACAAGAGGACGAGTGACTGGATAAGTGAATTCTTTTATTTTATTTTCCTCTGAATTGAAAGGTCAGGAGTCTGCAAACTTCCGAATTAAACGGTGATTAAACAGTTTGCGGCGGGAAAAGACGCATCTCTGAGCCACGGTTCGGCTCCAGTGACTTTCCGCTGCAGGGTTTCACTGGCTTCACCTTTGAAAACCTCTCACTTCTTTAACTCCCTGCTTTTTGTATTTTATCAAACAGGGAGTGACTTTGAAGTGAATTTAGATTTTTGTGCTAAATAGAGGCATCGTCTCCTGAAGCTTCCAGGTGCCGGAGCTGTGATGTTCTCCTCAGGAGGCAGCTGATGGCTCCATCACTCCGTCTTTGGCCAGGCAGCGCAGGGCATCTCACCTTTACCTCTTCTTTAAATATTTCCTGGAAAAAAAGCCAAAAGTGTTTGGTTAACTGGCTAAATAAAACCCCCTTTTTAAAAAAAGTCATGGATATTTAGTGCAGAAGAAAAATATTTTTCAGTAAATGCAGAATTTGAGACGCCCTCCTCTCTGTCAGATCAGCAGTCATTTTGATGTTGGTCAAAATGAAACTTTATTTCGGTATTTCGGGTAATTTGCAAACTTGCAGTTTGAAATACGCAAAATGTTTTTACAGAAAACCACTCATGAGAAGAAAGCCCTCATGTGATGTATTGGAGTGACAGGTTAGTCACACGACCCCTGCGTCCACCCCTCAGTCTGCCAGATTGTATCAGGATGAACCGTAAAAGGCTGAAGTGTAAGAATAATGAAACTGAGAAACTTTAAGTTGATTTTGAACCTTGGTACTTTAAGGGATCTCGATTTTTCAGACTAGACTCGGAAGGCCTTGGTCCAACAGAATGGCGCCGGAGCCACGATGAAGACGTGAGCTTGAGGAACCCAAGTACAGTGAGTAATTGCTGACTTTTCCTCTCCTGATGGATGGACTTCATCTCTCTGTGGCACAGCGAGAGGCCGTGCCCCCCAGAGGTACTGATGAAATGCCATTACAGCGCACCGGTTTTGTTCTTGAGTATTCGGTTTCCCGCAGTATCGATCCTCCGCTACGCCGATGTGAAAAGTTTGTAGGGAAAGCGGGGGTGCCAGGCGAGGCCTGGGCGGACAGACGCCGCACACAGCTCCATGGGGGCCAATTCTTAAGTTTGGAGCCCTGGCCTCTGATGTCATTGTCACCACGATGACCTGGAGCCAAACCCAGATAGGGGACAATTAAGGGACATCTGACTTATTGCCCTCCCACCCCACCCCTGCCCCTTAATTTATAATTCCACAGTGGGCATGAGGTGCTGCTGCGGTTTACATTGACCCTCGTCCGCCGAAATAATTAGTACAATAGTGCAAATCAGCCATTTTGAAAAGAGTAATTTACTCGGTACGGAGGCTCTCAGCAGGACGGCTCATTAATCAAAGCAGCCCGTGTACATCAAAGTGTTGCTTTCCCGCTACAGCAGCATCCATCATGGCGCTATTAAACGTGCCGTTGCAGCGCTTGATAAATTGAACACCTTTGATATGCGGCTGGGTCCCCACCGCACCGCCGCAGGAGCCAGGGCTCTCTGGGAACGAGCTGCTGTCGGTCTGAGACCCCCGTCCCAAAACTCCTTCCTGCTACTCCTCAGATCAGGCGGAATCAGGTGTGAGTCAGCCGCTACAGTCAGTTCTTATTATTAATCCCTCCATCTTTCATCACTGCTCTCAGTGAGGTATGACGTCCCTAGAATGAATTGCTAATGAGCCTGCCCCTCCATGGATGTTTGGCAAGGTTTCCGGTGAGGTGGTATGGGCCGGAAGTGTGGTTTTCACATGTATGCTTTTTTCCCGAAGCTGCAGCTGATTTGCTCATTTGTACCCATGTGGCATAACGTCCGGCCGCAGGTCCGCACAGTAAACTCCTGTCCGCAATTTACTTCCTCCAGGCCTCACAGCGATCAGGTGCCACGCTGCTCTGTGGATGAACAGCATCTCTCTTTTTATATTCCATTCACTCGAGCGGCACCAGCAGAGCTGTAATTATTAAGAAATTACAGTGATCTTGAGGAGCACCAGGCGGAGGCTGAACCTTTAACTGAAAGGTGGTGGCAGAGCCCTGAGAAAAGCACAACAAGGAAACTCTGAGCACTGCGGGTGGGCGGCTCTGCGCAGCAGATGTGCATCAGATGAAATGTTGCACCGAGCCTCAATGAGTTATGTGGTTTGTAAAGAATGGAGGCCAAAAAGACGTGTTGAGGCTCTCCAGCCCCAGTCTTCAGTCCCACAGAAAGCTAAAGTAGCGGTCCCAGCAGACCAACATGATGCATGTGTCTGAGGTGGAACCACCACCTCAATCCGTCAGCATGTTTACTCCGAGGGGGGGGGGGGGGGGG
>UFQX01001618.1:1745614-1757331 GCA_900497675.1 Arapaima gigas | reverse complement strand
GGGGGGGGGGGGGGGGGGGGGTCGCCTGATGCCAGCAGCTCTAGCGGCTTATCCTGCCATGGGGGGACACTGTAGCCCAGTCCCTCAAAACACTCTGTCAGGCGTGTAGTTAATGCGTGTCATCAGACAGGACCTGAGGGAGTCTCACTGACCCCCCCATCACACGGAGCATGTCACCCAACATTGGCCAGCAGCTACATTCTCTCTACACGTGCTGGAGGTCTCCCGCTCCTTATAGTGAAGGTCTCCTGCTTCTGACCAACAGTTTGACTTTTGGGCCATTTACAGTTTTTAAAGGTGCAAATCAGTGGAAACACAACACTAAATATATTTTGAACACAAAGTAAAAATGCTGTACAGCTGACCGCCTTCAAGGCATCAAACATCTCACCTCCCTTTAGCTGCACTCTGGGCCTCTTCATACCCCACAAACTGCCCTCCTTTTACTCCAGCAGATATTAAAAACTCACAGGATGACATATCAGTCATAACTAAACACACAGCACTTGGAGACATCTAGCTGACACACATATAACACAAGAAAGGCATGAAAGCAGACAACTGACAGCACATGGAGGTGCCTGCAGTGACAGCACTTTCCAGAGAAAAGGGCAGGTCCAGCCCACAAACCACTAAAACCAGCTCAGACCGGCAGCCTCTGTTTGCCAGTGAGGAACCAGCAAGTTCACTGCACATGTGGCAGTTTGGAACAGCAGCAGGAAGACGTTTGAGGTAAAATGCGGTAGAACCACAGCACAAACACAGTTTCAGACACAGCGAGTGCATTTTTACCTCAGTGGAGAGTGACAATTAGCTGTAGCAATGTGGTCAAGAGCTGCCGTTGTGCAGCTACGACCCAACAAACATTGTGTGTAAGTGGCTCGGCCTGGACCTAGGTTTGCGTCTGGGAATGGATCTGGTCTGTGTCTGGGGTGGTGAGCAGCTAAAGGCCCCGTTTCATCTGTACAGAATTAATAACTGTGTTGTTTTGTGACACACATTTGCACAAATGTCACATCTTCATCCTGGTGCACAATTCTAACACCAGTCATTTTTAAAGTTCCTAGATCTTTTCCACCACTGTCGCATCATTTGAATGTTTTTGCACCGAAATCCATGCAAGTGGTAATTTTCAGTGCATTTCTTCCATCTGCTGCCAGTGAACAGTCACGTACAGAATTGTAAGTTTCTCTTTTTTAAATATCTTCAGAAATGAGACCCATTAAGAAAGTGAGTGATGAGTTTTGTTATGGAGAGAAACAGCTGTCAATGGGGGGGTCATCCCTACTGCGTCACACTCCTCAAATGGATGGAACGTCCTCTCAGTGGAGCTCGTCCTTTATGTCACTCGGCTGCAGGCGGTGATGTCACCCCGCAGCAGGTTTGCTGAGTCACTGCCGCAGCCAACGTGGTGTCACAGGAGGCGCCGTCACCCCCTTGTTCTCCTCTATGGTTATATATGACAGCTCTGCTCTCTTCTGCTTTTCCGTAGAAGCTGTAGAAAATCCAACCTGTAGAGTAACTTCAGTGCCTTAGGTGTACAGTGTTGTACCACGTTTCCATATTCTGACTCCTTTTCCATCTCTCCTGGTTCTGCTGGGCATTGCTGAGTGGAAGAGAAGATTTTAACCACTCCCTCTCTTCTGCAGAAGTCTTTTCCCCGGTTAAATCTGAAGGCCCCACTAGTGTCTAAATTCTCATTGGAGACTCGCGTCTTCCAGTGTTTCAAATGTTTTGTAATGTGCTCCCTGTGCCCCTCAGAGCTGCTGAATCCCTCCCAGACCCATCTCTCCTGACCTTCTGCCAGCTTCATAAATGAGTCTAAGTGTCCACCGTTGCCCCTTTGTGTCCTCCACAAAGTCACGTCAGAAATGTCACCATTGATGTTTTGCTGTTTAATGCACCTTCAAAACTTGCCAAGTGAACAAAAGTTTCCCTCAGCACTCTGAGGAGAAAGTGATTTTGTGGGCCACTTGCACATGTTACATAACCTCTCTTTGCTTCTGGGTTTGGTTGCAGTTTTACCTGTTTCTACCTGGAATCGGGGGTTTGGCTTCACTGTTCCTCCCAGTGGTTAATCCAGTCTTAACCTTCAGGGTTTTGGGTACCAGCAGAGATGTGGTACAGCATTTGCATTCATGTAAGAAACCCAGATCGAGGGTAAAACTTTTTACTCTGTATGCTTGCAGGAGAAATTATGGGAGTCTGGCCAGGTGACGTGAAACCCGGGTTATAGTGCATTTCCTAATCACATGGAATTTGTGCTTTTTGGTAGTTTGCATTTTGAATTTTGGACCGTGTAGTCCTCCGATAATAACAGCAGGCAGATAAACACGTTCCCAGCGAGGCATCTGGGAGAAGAAAATGCATTTTAATTGTATATTAATGGATTCCTTTCCCATTGAAGGCAAACCCTTCCTTCTCTTCTTCCTTGGCTTTAAGCGGGGGGGGCAAACAAGGAAACCAAAATGGAGTCATAACACATGTGGTTGTCATTAGGCTTGCTTAATGGAGTGGTTCTTCAAAGCATCACTGGAAAGTATGTAAACAGCTGGAGCTTGGCGACACCGGGCACGCACGAATCTGTATGAGGGATGGCATTTGGGCAACTTCCACGCTGGTCTGCAGGTGAGGCAAAGCGGTTAGAGAAGTGTCGAGGTAACAGATGCAACTTAAACTGGTTCCAGGACGACGCATAAAGCAGGGAGTCAGTTACTTGTGGCCATCATCCTGTAGCTCCTCCGCGTTGTCAACAAAGACGAGCGCAAAACACGGTTGCCTGGCGCTGCCTTTCTTGACAGAACATTAGCTGCATTTCAGTGCCACGCCAACACAGCAAACTTGGGGGCATTTGGTCCCACCGGGTCCCGGGGGTTAAAGTGGAGTCTCTTCAAGCTCATCTGGCCACCAGTTTTGTTGCATGACCTTCCGGTCAACCCAGCAGCCTAAAGGATATGTCACACATTTGGCCCGAATGCGACCGGCAGGTTGCTGGCAGTTTCCACACAGAGCACCAATGCCTTTCTCTTTTCCCCACCTGCAGCACCCCTCATGGCTTCCGTCACACTTCAACCGTGGCCAGGGACACCTCATGGGGGTCAGGTGGGCTGTGCTGGAGGCCAAGTGCGGCCTGCGGTTTGAGGCACAAAGCAGGCGAACGTAGCGTTCAGGGCTGCAGGTCAGGGGCTGAGATGGAGTGTGTGGTTTGTTTGCATCTCTCCCTTACACACACACGTGTGCATTAGTAATGTACTGTCACTGAAATTCAGGCTACGTTTACGAGTGTGTGTTACCTGGACAAGAGGAAATGACGCTGCAGGACAGATGGTGACAGATATACATACGGTTATGTGACTGCGATCCGTCATTTAGCCCGAGTCCAGAACAACAGTTCGTCTCTTAATATCACGCAGCAGATGCAGTTCCCTAATCTGGCGTGTAAACAGATTCGTTGTGCTCAATGCGATAGGAAATGGGGGTTGTGTGGATGAGTCTGTGTGCCGGGTTGCACTGTGCAGGAGACGATCGAGATCCAACGCTGTGGTTGTGGCCCACAAGACGTTCAAAGGACTTGCACCCCTGCAGGACGTGATCGCTCCCTGCAAGCCCGGTGAGGGAGCTTACTGTCCTATCACAGGGGGGCCGAAAGTGTGTAGATCCTTAGCTTTGGTTGAGATGTTGTGGAATGAGCTCCCTGTGCCCCTCAGAGTTGCTGAATCCCTCCAAGACCCATCTCTCCTGACCTTCTGCCAGCTTCATAAATGAGTCCAACACAGTCTGCTGTGATTATCTGAGCATTTGCTATTTGAAACTCACTCCTATGGGCAGCTGCTTGAGGGATGCGAACCAGCAACACGGTGGCACCAGACACACATCGTCCCATTTCTGTGTCCAAAGCTCTTCCTCATTGCAGTTTCACGCGTAGCACCACGTGAAATGGGACATGAGCCAAATATGCACAAGATATTAGCATGTAACTCCACACACGCTGGTTTGAGGAGTTAGATTAGTGGGCTGGATTAGCACAAGGTCGTCACGTCCTCCTGGTGAATCCAGAGCCAAGGACTCGGGCACTGGAGACCAACCACCCCCGGCGGCATGCGTGCGCTAACGAGAGGACCAAGCTAACGTTGTTAGCCGTGAGCTTCTCCAAGAGCCGATAAACACCAGTGACCTGACTCACCAAACATGACCAAATGGAATTATGGGAAGAGAATGTGATTAACTCCTGGTCGTACACCTGTACACGCATGTCTCGGGTCGAAGATCCCCTGGAGCGTCGCTTTGCTCTGGGGGGAACAAATATGTTTTCAATATCGAGTGTCATGTTTAAGGGAAAAGCCCAGATTTGGCCGCCACACACCCTCAAGGCCAACGTGCAGTGAGGCTTTATGAGGAAACGTCGCCCTGCTGCCAGTCTGCAGGGAGGTTTCAGCCCCGCCGTCTGCTTGGCCCTGATACCCAACAGGGCTACAGCAGCACAATAGTTGTATCAAATGATGAGCGATAGATTACAGGGCTTTTTCAAACGGCTCCAAATGGGTTTTCTCTCCACCAGCGGATAGTCCGCCTGGGATTCCTCCAACATGGCGTCTTGCTTACAATCGATGGGGTGAAGGAAGTGCAGGCGTGACCGCGGACCGCTGCTCTCAAGGTCACCGGCGGACCCCCCACTCGCATCCGCGACTGTCCAAAGGATTTGAAGAAACGCATAAATTATTTGTTAGCGTGATCTCTCCCCCCCTCTGTGCTGCAGCGTGGAGCCCCCGCCTGGTCCCGTTTCATCCCACGCGCTCATTTTTCCCAATAAACATCCAGGTTCAATATAAAGTAAGTCTCGCCGAATATAAAATTAGAACCTCTGCCAGTGAACTGCACTTTATAGGTTTTTTATTGATTTGAAATTGTCCAGAGTTGGGATTTAATAATAAACCCGAACATTGGATTTGGAGGTGATGCTGTGGACTTGAGAAGTTTTGTTTAAATGTGCTTATGATGAGCTTTGGTCACAATTCTCCACCATAAATCAAACGGCACGTTGTGATCACTGGTTGGAAGCCCCCGCCTGCAGGATGCAGGGTTGAATCCCACCTCCTGCCACAGCAGCTTGTATTGAGGTCATTTCCCTGTTGTTTATGCTGCGCTATGAAAAGTGGTGAATAATTGGGAGTTGGTTGGAAGAAAAGCATCAGGGAGATGAATAAATCTGCCCCTGGAAGGTAGACGCCAGGAGGCTGCGGCTCGTGACCTTGAGTGCCCTTCATGTTACACATCAAGCCCAGCTGGTGATTTCTAGGGTCACGGGTTCAAGGGCTTGTTAAGCGCCTCTTGGCTGCGTCTGCCCAGCTGAGGGGCACTCAAAGGAGATGGGACCCCAACTCCAGTGTCCTCGGAATAAATAAGATCAAATTGTAGAGGGATCCTCCACCCTTCGGTGCTGTGCAGCGATGTGGGGAAGAGGAGAGAATTGGGTCACGATCAGGACAGTTGGACATACCGGTGCCTCAGACCTCAAAGGTAAGGAGGGACAGTAATCGATGTAACTGGCTCTGAAAATGAACTGGACTCACCGGGCGATGTTGTGTCATTCTATACATCCCGGGTTATTACCATGTTCCTGCCTGTCTTGTTTTTACTGCAGTAATCTGCGCAGTGAGATGTTATTTCCTTCTTTGCTTAACGGACACTTTTCTTTAAAGCAACTTATAGTAACAGCAGGGTAATTTTACTTTTACCCCCTGCTGGCCCTTATGTAGTTTTGCATGATTTCTTTAGACAGTATAACAGAGCAGTAATGAAATCATATAGTCTGTTAATTCTTTCAGGGAAAGTAATAAATTAATTCCAATCCTGTTCTAAATGCATCCCCAAATCACCCAAAACGATGCCTTGTATCATAAGAATAAAGTTTTGTGGAAAGGCTATCAGTTATAGTAACTTTTTACAAAATAAAAAAGTAAAAATAATAATTTCATATAGCGACCTTGCCATGGCAGTGTGTGGACTGACTCGAGGAAGACAAAGGTAAAGTGGTATAAATCGAAGTAGGACGTAGGATACAGAGGGTGTAAACGTGATTAGACCGCAGCGGAAAGCGTGGCTATGCACTTCCCACAATGCACTGCACTTCAGGGCCTCGCGCGGCCGCTCGAGGTGCTTTTCAAATTCGTCTCAGTTCCTCACGCCACAGTCCGGAGAGCGAATAACGGGAGGAGCGAGTTGGGAATTTTTTTCCCCCTGTGTCATGTGGTGCGGCGCTGACAAAAGTCAGTAGTTTTGGTCCATTTGTGTGACATGACACGCGACGTTCCTCTGACGCCCGCAAACGGGCCACTTCGGTGTGACCCGGGTCTACCTGGGTTGTCCTACGTTCAGTCGTCACAGGACACAGCAGCGCAGCCCCGGGCGCGACGCTGCAAACCGCCGCCCAGAACCGGAGGAACGTGCAGGACTAGCAGCCGGTGAGATTAAAACAGCGTCTATCGCAGAGCAGATGTCCCTGGGCCTCAGCAGATTGTTTTGTTATCAGTGTGTTTGGCAAAGGCGGCACTAGCAGAAGGCGAGCGGGCTCTCAGTGTGTGTGTGTGTGTGTGTGTGCGTGCGTGCGTGCGTGCGCGCGCGGGTCGGGGGAGGGGGTGGCGATGCTTAGCGCGCACCGACAGGACCGACACAAACCCTCTGAAACGAACGAGGCGCCTTCACCTCCACCTTCCTCACTTGTCTGGTACCCCCTGCGTAGCTGTTTGAGTGAAGCTGCAGCGCCTCCTGTCCGGCCCCGACTGTTCCTGCAGGGAAACGCGTTGACGTGTGACGAGGTGGCGCAGGTGCACTTCACCTGTAGGCTGTGATGTGTCGCAGACACACACACACACAGACGGGCGAGCCGTTCCGCCGTCACCTGGCGTCTGTCAAAGGTGATTCTGCCATCATCTAAGGCGCTCGACACATTAATATCTGTGGCGTAATTAAGTCAATATGTGGGATTCTTCCATCAAGGTATTGAGGATTGCTTTAAAATGCAGAAGTGCATTCTGGGATATCTGCCAGCACAGATTGCATCCTGTGCTGTGGCTTTTAAGCAAAGTAAACTTTTAATTCAGCCACAGTGTTTGAATCATAACTCACCATCACGAACACAGCTTTTCTGACGGGAACTTGGGTGTGAATGACTGGGATGACTGAATGTGCTGGACTGTCATTCTCCTGTAGGGCCATAAAAAAAGAAGGTCTTTAATAAATATATACTAGGATTTCTAAGAAATTTAAGTCCAAACTCTACCAGCACGTGTGGAGGTCCTGTGTGAGGTGTCGTGCGGTGCGTATCCTCCAGAGGACAAACAGGGTCTGTTTGTATTTTCTGCTAAAACACCATGATGTTTGCGTCTCCTCATGTCTTCCTCCCCAAGGCCTTTTCTGCAACGGATCGCCAGCCCAGAAATCCACTCCAGCCACTTGCAAGAAATTTGTTTTTAAAACAAAGCACTTGCAGTATTCATACTTACATTTGTTCGCCCGTCTCGTTTTTGTGTGTCCCGCACGCCGGGTCCATCACCTCCCAAGCATTTTAAGGCATTACTTCTGCCGAATTGAGCGCTTGACCAGGCGTATTTACCAGAAACACGACACGGCTTCACAACATCTATACTCCTCCCAGGTCACATTTGTTGTATGTAGCTGATGCACTTCAGCCAAGCACGTGTGTATTTAGTTGAGGGTGAATCGTTTGCTTTTGTTTACACAGAAAGCTACTAGCGGCACAGCAGCCACACCATTTTAATGCTGCGAGAGAAGGTGCTGGAAAAGATGCAAGAAGTGTGATGTTGGAGCTGAGGGCCCTCACCAGTTAAGGGGAGTCGCGTGACCCCAGATGAACCCGGTCACAGCCGCGTCTTCAAAAAGCAGCATGTCAAATTAAGGAGGCCACTCTTGATTTTTCATTCTGATGGGTGACTTTGAGAAGCTCAGTGAGGCGAGGCAGCCCGCTTCCCCCAAATAAGGTAACTGCTCTGTACAATGAAAATTTGATGCTGTTGGATTAATAATGTACTGAAACATCACAGTGTTGATTCTGCGTTAATCTCTGAGTGTCTCCATGGTTCTGCGTTAAAATAAACGTATAAATATGCATGGCATCAATGCATTTAAATTCCCCTTTTCCGGAAACCGAGGAAGAGTTGAGTGAAACCCAGTGATGCTGTGTCCCACTGGATGATCTGTCCTGAGTTTATGCTCCTACACAAAAAAAATTTTTGAGCCTAATACAAATATTTAATTAATTGTTGCTATTTTGGAGAAAGTATTGTTATTGTCTCAAATAACGTTGATGCTGTGTGTCAGTAAAGAACCATCCAAGTGTCTCCATCCCCATCCCCAGCGCCCTGCAGCACCACCTTATTCACTGCACTGTGTGTTTGTGTGTTAGAACTCACTTTGCTTCATTATATTATCCACATAACATTAGGCTGAAAAAGTGCTACTGTGATACACGGTACCTTGTGATCATACATCCCTGTGTGTCAAGGGGTGGCGTCCTGCGGCGACTCCCCAACCTCCCCCCTACCTCACCCAAACTCACAACCACAGATACATAATTTAATTCCCCTGTACTTGTCATAGACCCTGTGTGGAAGAGCAGCACATCTCCACGACACAGTGAACTGCCTGGCGGAGACTCATGTCAGGGAGTTCATGGGATCACGGGGGGGGGGCAACAGGCACGCGCCAGAACGGGGTGTTTCTGGTGCCAATGTTTCACTTTGCTTACATAAGGCCGTCTCAGCTTGTGTGGCTCTCCTTAATCATCTAATTTAAATAAAAAAAGAATACGGGGCGGATGATTAACTGATATGTTTCTGCCCCTGAGAAAAGCAGCGAGTGCCACAAATGCGCATATTCATTAGACCTGAATAGGCAATGCAGTGTTACGCAACCAGCGAGAAACGAATTGGGGAAACGTGTTAGAGCTCTTTGAAGGATGGTTATTTTTGGAGGGATGAGATGCCTTGCAGGCCACTGACCTGGACTGGGTGTCGCAAAGGAGGCATCACAGCAACCAGCATCCTGCGGGATGTGTCGTCTCCAAGGCTGTGCATGGCGGAATCCCCAGGAAGGGTTGGTGCGGGTGGGGCTTCCTGAGTGGAGGACGTGAGGACCAGATGGTTCTTACTTGAGATTTTTCTAAAGAACTTATGTTATTTTAAACATTGTGCTAACATGCTGCTCAATTCCGGTTCCACATCGTAAATCCACAAAACCCATCTCCTGTCTATTGCGGTTTGGTCCCCGCTGTCTAGGTCCTATGCTCAGTTTGCTGGAGTCATGTGGAGCCACATGTCAGGCCTGATTACTCGACCCCAAAACTCACACAGGCCACCTTCAGTCCCCGTCCCCAGGAACGTTGCTCTGCGGTCCAGCTGTGGATCCTCATAGTGGCACTGTGCAGTCTGTTGACAGAGGTGAACATCATTTTGCCTCTTCGGCGACTGTCCCGGACGTATAGGACACAGTAACCAATCAACCTGAAACATGTTTGGACAGTTTGAGGAAACCCACTCAAACTCCATACAAACCTGAGTTATTACGTGTCATAATTCTGCTGCTGCTGCCGCCATATTGAGCAAAGTACTTGATTAGAAATATTACCTATATATGAAACAGGGTAAATCGGTGTAAGGCACTTCACACTGGGAGTCATTTTGAAGAAAAGTGTTGGATAATTCAGTAAAATATAAATGACTGTGGGTCCCCCCAGTCACTCAGAGCTGCTGAATGACCCCTGACCATCTGTTGTCTCCTCACAGCTGCAGGAGTTCAGCTGTGTGCCTTGTGTGCTGCTGTGTGGTGTGAGACCATCAGCCCCCCTAGGCCTCAGATGGTTTGATGTGCAAAGTGCACTGAGAACTGGGGAGAGACTCATGAGTAAATGTGCAGTATTTGTTTTCAATGTGATGGATGGAGTTTGACAAGTCCTTTTGTTGCACGTTTTACGGAAATCCTTTTACTATTGTCGTTATTATTATTATTATTATTATTATTAATAATAATAACTTTGCTCCTGCCTCTGTCCAGAGGCTCTGACCTTCATCCATTGATGGCCCTCAGTTGGTTCATACTCTGAAACACTCTTATGCAGCCAGAGGACTTGGGAGAACAAAAGGAAGTTCCTTCTTAGACGAAAAATGACAAAAGTAAAAAGATTATATAAGATTAAAAAGATAGACAACTATGTAAATTCCTATGTAATGTCAGTGCAACATAAATAGTGTAGATGTGTAAAGAGGGGATGGTGGGGGGACCTGACATGTTGCAGCACATCACATGTAGTTTAGCGTGTTCTCAGACAGTTTAACGCAGTCTGTGTTGGGGGGGGGGTCTATACCTCCTCTTTAAAACAGCTGCTCTCTGATCCCAGCCTCTGAATTTCTGAAGCTGTCTGGTCTACACTGAGGAGAAAATGTGAAATTCTCCTCGAATGTGTCTGACGTGTCACTGCCGAGCTTCACCGGCTGCAGCGGACCTTGGGGAACATCCTCATCGTCTTCAGGTTCTCCAGCGGTGCCAGCCTTCAAGGCTCGACCTGTGAACAAGGATCAAAGCGGGTATAACGGATAAAAGCTTTGAAGAAAACCAGCTGGTAGCTGAGGAGACAAAAACAAAACACCCCCCCCCCCCCCACAGGGCATTGTGGGTAGAAATAGCAGCTGATGGGAGTGAAAGGGTTAACTGCTAGTTTTGAACAAAACGCCACTGTTTTATTTCCTCATAAAACTGCGGCTTGAAAATATTGTCAGAATTATTCATCTGCTTCATGCGTGTCAGACACACAGCTAGTAACCAACCGCTCGCTCACTCACTCGCGCATAATTACCTTGCTGCAGCTTGTATTTCTGCTGACGGAGAATTAAACATTTAAAGTGTTCACACACACACCCATGGGAGTGTGTGTGTGTTTGCACTGCATGCCAGCTGATGTGTTTCACACTCCTTTAACTCGCCAGTGGAGAAGGGAAGACAGATGTGGGCAGATGTGTGATCGAGCTCAGTTTCCATTGTGCACTAACACCTCCAGTAGCATTACCTCCCACAGTGCCGAGTGATTTACCCTAATGATTTACCATACTTCTAAAAATGTAAAAATATTTTGTCTTTTGGGGAAATGTTCCTTTTTTTTTTTTTTTTTTTTTAATTTGGTGTCATTGGGCAAATTCCCAAGCAGTGGCATTTGTCTCTGTCACACTTGTCCTGCCTCCCCAACAAACATGGACACTGTGGGACAGCAGTCGTACACTGCTGTATGTTGTTTGCTCCGTGCTCAGGTAAATACGGCGGCACTTAATTGATTTTGTCCATTTAAGCAGAAACGACGCGTCTCTATTCTGCTTGGAACCACATGCTGCAACTGTACGTACTGTACAGTGTCGTACTTGTAATTGGCTGTTGGCGAAATTGAATGAATGTAAATAGCTGCAGGGGGCCGAGGACACGCCCTGCTTCCTGGGACCCTCCTCTCGCCGCCGCTGCATTCGTGTTTATCACATTCCTATTGATTCACAAACTGCCTGTGAAGGACGTTCTCACAGTTAATTGAAATTTACTTAGAAGATAACAGTTGAGAGGGTTGAGTACCACCCCCCATGAAGTATAACATTAAAGTACAGTAAGTACAGATACTCTCAGTACAGAGTACAGTAAGGTATTACCCCCCCCCCCCCCCCCCC
>UFQX01001618.1:1726138-1737308 GCA_900497675.1 Arapaima gigas | reverse complement strand
CTGTTGCAGCTCTGCTCCCAGGGGGGGGGGGGGGGACAAGGGACAAGGCGGTTTTCAGGAGCGTCGACCCACTCTGCACATTTTCTCAGCAATGCGACACTGTTCTGAACTCACTGTGCTCCAGGTCAACGCGGCGCTGTTGCACGTTGGTGGCACTGCGCAGCTGCCGGTAGTCACGCGTGAGTGCCGCCAGGAGGCTGATGTGGTTGGCGGAGCGCGTGTGCCACTGCTGCTCGCTCTCAGGCAGGTTGGGCCAGGGCAGCAGCAGCATACTGGACAGAGCGCGGCACACCAGCACCCGGGCCTGCAAGGAGGAGCCAGGGAGGGCATAAGGTGTCACACACTTGAGCACAACTGCACCTGTGCCACTACTTTTCTAATTAAATTTTAAGAAAATGACCAGTTAAAAAAAAATAAATAAATAAATACAGAACTGGAATGAATTGTCATTTTGAGGAGTAACTTTGTCCCAGCTGGTAGGACATGGGCTGCAATGAAATACAGTATTAGGAAGGGGGGGGGATGGATGGATGGATGGATGGATAAATAAATAAATAAATAAATATCGCACTTTATTTGTTCATACGCAAATAAAAAAATACTTTTTAAAAATAAATCGTGACATCAATGTATAACTATATTACTACATGTAAAAATGGTTTAAAAAATAAATTCCACCTGGGAACCACTACATACAGATATGAGAGAGAGAGAGAGAGAGAGAGAGAGAGAGAGAGAGAGAGAGAGAGAGAGAGACGGTCAGATTTGTTTTCCAACGGCCTATAGCAGCACTGACCTCTGGGGGGAGCCGGCGAGCGCTGCCATCTGTCACTAGGTTGAAGATGTTCTGTACGGCTGGAACCGTGACCAGGAACACGGGCCTCACGGTTGTTGCCACGGAGACCATGAGGTGGCATGCTGACAGCAGCAGCTTTTCTGGTACCTGAGCACACGGCAACACGATGAGTGGCGCAGGGGTCTGGAAGACACACTGAGGGGAATGGGGACACGGGGAGGGGGAGTGGGCTGGCACCTTGGCGCTGATGAGGGGAGCGCTTGCATCCATGGCTGACGTGATGATCCTGACGAAGCGCGTCTGGTTCTGCCTCTGGAGCTCGCTGTAGAACTGCGCCAGCCAGTGGCAGTAGGCCTGCAGCGCAGCCAGTGACTGGGCATGCCTGGAGAGCACGCTCAGGGTTACAGCAGCACAGTGACAAGCCTGGGACACACACTGCTGTGCCAAATGGCAAAGGTGGTGCCACTTACAGGCCAAGCGGGCATACTCACACGTCAATGAGATCAGGTTTGAGCACCGATGGCACAGCCGTCTCTACGTCGTACAGGCTGACCTGGGAGGCGTAGCAGGTCACCTCCACCAGCCTGCGTTTGAGGGACACCAACACACACCGGCATTTTGTTTATTTAAAAAACAAAAAAAACCAAAAAAAACTCAACTCACAAATGGCAGCCACCTCACCGCTCCACCACTGTGAGGGCGTCGTTGAAGCGCGTTGCGAACACATCTCCAATGAAGTACTCAGCAAGTCGGCCCACTGCCTGTAGCAGGGAGCTCAGGTCCCGCAGGGCGCAATGTAACCGTCGGCAGTCATTCTCCGCCGTGATGTTCAGCCTGCGAACTGCAGGGGGTGCAAGATGCCACGTTAGTTCCTCTTCTACCTCGTCCAGGTGACGAGCTTTTCTCTGCATTGCGGCTCTCTCACCTGTGCCTGAAGTCACAATGAACTGCTGTAGGCCCAGGTACACGTCCAGGTTCTCCTGCAGCACTGGGAACTGGACGGGAAAGGAGAAGTCACAACCCCGCATCCATCACCGGACGGAGGATGAGCACTCAGGTGGCGCAGGGACTCACCAGGGTTGAGAAGGCGTGCGATGGCAGCAGCTCCATCACTTTGGCCACCACCTCAAGGCTCTGGCGGAGGTAGCGCTGCCATTCAGTCTGTTGCTGCACGAGGAGAGAGCCAAGGACATGGTTAACATACTCGCCTAATTCCACAGCATGACGCAGCCCAGGCAGAGCGGCCCTTACATCATCGTCAAGTGCTTCATCGTCCAGCTCCTCCAGCTGAGCCTGGCTGTAACGGAACTGGATCCTGTGAAGAACCTCCCTCAGCAGCAGCACCAGGGCATCTTTGTACCTGCGACACACAGCAGGGAGAGGGGCGGTGAGACACAAGCGGCGGCAAAACCACTTTAACTGCGTTCCATTCAAAATGGCTGGAGGAACTTTGTGTGACATCGACGGGGGCTGTGGTTAGTATGCGACCCATTTCCAGTTGACGGTTGTCACCGTCTGGCAGGTGGTTTCTGACTGAAAAGTGGGAAGTCCAAGTTTCTGAGAAACAATCCAAGACCAGGGTGGCGGTCTAGATGGCATCCGCATCCTGGAGAAAGATGAGCCTCTTGGGAATGAGAGGACAGGGCCTTGCGACGCGGGATGGGGACATAGGTGCCTGCTGGTGACGCTGCATGACCCAAAGGCTTCGCAACACTTTCAAAAGGATGTGGTGGGGAGAACAGGAAGTGCAGCACACAGCTCGAGCTTCTTGACTGACTCATTAAACAACAAGAACTACTCAGAGGATAATGGGAGCAGTAAAGAAACATCCTCGCAGGGAGGCTCACCTGTTCAGAACGCTCTCTCTGTCTGCCAGGCGGCTCTTTATTTTCGTGGTCAGATAGTCCAGAAAGATGGTCCAGATGTCGAGGCAGGAGAAGTAGCCCTCATGGGTGGGCTGCAGAAACACACAAAGGCATCTCACCAATTTTGCAGGGGGATCAAAAAGGTCAACAGAGATGTAACATCTGGTCCGAATGAGGCATTTCAACAACGTGTAAAAACAGCTGAACGGAACTGTACAAAATTTGGGAAAGAAACAGTTCCCCTTGGAGGGCGTATAAGGTGGACTTCCCTTGAACGTTGCCAGTCGCCTCGCCAGAGCACGTCAGGCAAAATCTTTCTTGCCTGGGAGGTGCGCATCACTACCGGGTGCAGTGAGGAGCAAATAACTTTACTAGTGCGATATAAAGTTAAAGCGAATAAAAAGAGGAGGAAACGACAGAGCCTCTGTCTCCATCGGGCCGTTAAAGCCACACGTACGCCCGGAACCTGGAGGAAGGGCTCACCTGGTGGAAGGTGTACTTAAAGAGCAGCTCGAGGAACTCGACCACAGGGAACTGGGCGTTGGACTCAATCCTCCGCAGGTGGATGCTGACAAAGAGCCGCAGGAAGTCGGTGAATTTCTCCACATAGCTGGCAACAGACACGAAGACGCAAGTGAGCAGGGACAACAAAGTGTGACATTCACAGTAAGCCATCCAGAGGTGTGAGAGGCCCGTGCAGGAAAAAAAACAAAAAACAGAGCGACGGGATACAATTAAAATCACGAAGCCAAGAAAATAAAAACAGTCTGAATGCAAGTAAAACCCGTTAAGGATTTACCTACGAGGCAGGAAACCCTTGAGTCCAAACACCTGCAATACAGCAGAGAAAACAAGCTCGTCAACATCGACGGCTGCTAGGGGGAGGCCATGGGGGACCCAGGAACCTGTGTGTGTGTGTGTGTGTGTGTGTGTGTGTGTGTGTGTGTGTGTGTGTGTGTGTGAGTGAGTGAGAGAGACAGAGAGAGAGAGAGATCTTGAAAGCCTCATAAGTCCAAACTCTAGTGCCAGAAGTGCCCGTTATTTGAGGCAACATCACAAAAATGAGAATATTTCCAGTAGCCCCTCCTCAAGCCCACCTTCCACTTGAAGAAGGCTGCAGTTAAAAAGGTGACAGAATTAAAAAGCTCCTGTCAAGGTGGAGGGGAATCAAACAGTCCCTCATACTGTGGCTCCACCCATCTCCTGAGAATTATTGGTACAGGCTCTGAGGTGGGGGTCAGTTCAAGCAGGAACTAGTTCTTGCACTTAGGGTGGCAAATCCATTCCCTGGGGTGGGGGTGTGGGGGGGGTAGGGTTCCACTCAAGCTTGACGGGAGAGGATGTGTCTGGACCTGGGCCGAGGGGGGGGTGGGACCTCACCTCTCATCTAGCTCCTCCAGGCGGCCCCGTATCGTGTGGGCGTTGTTCTCGCGTGTCAGCTTCTGCAGCAGGAAGAAGGTCTGCTGAAACATGCGGAGGAGATACTCCTCAAAGTCCAGGGGGACGCAGTTCTTGGACATGAGCTCGTTGACGCACGTCATGGCCAGCACGCCAAGACGCGCACAGTCGGTCGAGTCCGCGTCCGGCACCGAGCCGCCGTTGACCTGCACCGAACGGGGGGTGCCATTCGAGGGGGACAAGTAGATGGAGGGACCAGCTTTGACCTTGGAGTCACCGGCACCGGGGCACAGGTCACAGCCAAAGCGGGCGAAGTGGAAGACAGTGGCCAGCAGTGAGGGCGTGATGCTTGTCGACAGCGGGATCCAGCTGAAAAGATGCGCCAGGCACTCAAGCGCCAAGGAGCACAGCTGGTGGCTCTCAGCATCCAGCCGCGGCACAGGCTGCGACAGCAGCTTTGAGGAGTATGGTCCGCCAAGGAGGCTGCCCAGGAGCTCCGCTGGGTAGGGGAAGCAGAGTGCAGGAGACTCAGTGACCGCATCCCAAACTGGATAAGTTACCAAAAATGTATGCCCCTCCCCATCCACAAATATACAAGCTGCACCTACTGCTGTCTCCTGACGTGGGAGAGGGAGGGGGGGTGGCAGCCGTGACACTGTGTTTGTCCCAGATTGACTCCAGGATCCCTGCAAGATGGGAAAGACAAACAGTCATGGCAGTAGCAGGGAGTGGCATGGTCACCAGCAAGGGTCACAGTGAGGGTCACCCCAGGATCACCTGTTAGCAGGCTCAGCACGGTGGGGACTTGCTCCAGCAGCAGCTTGCGCAGCTCATCCTTGCGAGCCACGCTGAGGTCCTCACGGGGACACGCCAACTCTTCAGACGTGGTTTTGAGTAGCACAAGGCCCAGCGGTGCCATGGCAGGGGTCTGGATCAGCTAGGTGGAGGTTGACAAAGGTGGGGGGGGGGGGGGGGTNTTAGAGAGGGATGCGAGCGCAGTTTGTTTTCGGGGGGGGGGGGGGGGGGGGGGGGGGTGTATCAGACAACAGCAGCCACAGTGACTGGGAAGTGTTTGTTTCACCAAGGAGCTCA
Source organism: Arapaima gigas (assembly GCA_900497675.1). Classification (NCBI taxonomy): domain Eukaryota; kingdom Metazoa; phylum Chordata; class Actinopteri; order Osteoglossiformes; family Osteoglossidae; genus Arapaima; species Arapaima gigas. Next base: position 1,732,157 of record UFQX01001618.1, on the reverse strand, counting down.
AGGTCAGCAATCTGCGCACCTTCCCCTTAACCCAAACCTCTGGACCAGCGTCACTTGCACATTCACAGGCTTCACACCTCCCACAACAACTTAACTAGTACTTGCATTTATCCAGGTGACTAACCATGTTTCTCGTGTATCAATTTCAGGCTTTTAAGCAGCTTCAACAAGATCACAACAGCAGGAGGTAATCAAACCTGCAACAGTCTGGAGGAGAGCAACACACACACACACACACACACACACACCAGGGTATTAAACTACTTCGAATTCAGACACTGAGAGGAACCAGTGTTACCTGCTGTATTCATGTACTGACACAGGTAAACAAGACAGACCCCATGCAAAAAGCAACAACAACAACCAGCCCCCTACTCCCCACATTTAACCCCAGTTCTACACAATAGAACCAAACAGGTTCCTGGTATTAAAAACAGGTCATTGGGGGCCAAGTCGCTTCAGCCTCACCTGCAGTGTGTTGGTGAAGAAGTCATGATAGAACATGGGCCAGTCCTGGCGACCAATGTCCACGATGACTTTGCAGAGCTTGTTGCGTACAAAGAAAGGCAGCGCCTTGTGCTCAGCCAGCAGCAGCTTGGGCAGGCAGGCGCGCATCTCCATCTTATCCTGCGACGGCACGCCCAACCACATCTTGTTCACCACATTCTGGGGGGGAGGCAGATGACAGTGAGGAGCAGCTCAAGAGGCCAGTTGGAGGGGGAGCTGCAGGTGTCCACATCAGGGACTGCGCTTCTACCGATATCATCCTCACCAAGCGTTGTATTGACAACAAACAGCGTACAAGAGCTGTGTCCCTCTCAACACTAAAGAAACATCTCAACACACACTTCACACCTCCTTCAGACCCACGTTGGCATCTTCTGTTTAACAAGCACTGCACTGGAGTAATGTACCCGGTAAAAGCGCCGGTGCTGGACTGTGTGTGCAAGCGAAAGATGCTTTTGTTTACTCTTCTGTCACTTTGGGGAAAAGCAGCTGAAACATTAACATTTCCAGAACCTTTTTCTTATGATTCCATTCAAGCTTTTTATTTGCAGTGTTTAACAAAAAAAAAAAAAAAAAACACAGAACATTATGGTGGAAAACGAGTAACAAAATGGCAGCAGAAATAGCAGCATCAACAAGTAATTATAAAACTGCCAGTATCTGTAGTATAGTTATTACAGTTCAAAAGATTTTTTGAGTAAAATTACAGTAAAACCCTGCAAAGCAACAGCATTTATTCATGTTTAGGGTTTATATGTCCTTCATGCTTGGTGATGCAACACAGCATCGGGGGGCTCTGTAACCTACAATGAGGTTGTTGGATCGGAACCACCAGCGTTTTTGTTTCTTTTTCCTTAATTGCAACTGCAGAGCTTCTTTCTCATGTGATTTCACCACATTTATCCCACAGTAACCAGCTGTGTCACTAAAGCTCAGGGGCCGGCACAGGAACTTGACCCCTGGCGGACTCACCTCAAACACGGTCAGGCTGTACATCATGACATACTCGTTACGTGTGTTGGACAGGAAGTAGAGGCAGTAGCGCCAGGCGCCCATCTGCTGAGCAAAGTTGTTGAGCAGCTCCTCTGCAGGGAGACGGACACAAAGGCAGGTGAGACAAAGGGGACAGAGGGGACAGTCTGCGGGGGGGGGGGTCCTTGCTCACCGATCTCCCGCTTGCGCTCATTGGTAGTGCAGCAGTGGAAGAACTCGGTCATGAGGGTCTCAAGGGCTCGAAGGGAAGCCTCCTCAGATGCCTGCACAGCAAGGGGAGAGCAGCGGAGGTCACAGGGTGCTGACAGGGTATGAGCAGAGTAAGGCACACCGTGGTGCACAGTGTACACTACACCAGTGTACATTATACCAGAGTATACAACACCATTTACACTACGCCACAGTGTACACCAGAGTACCCTATATCATTTTACTGCACCAGAGTAAACATACCGTTCCCCTGTTCATCTTATCCACCCCAACCCCCGTACTCACCATGGCTCCTTATGAATATGTTTCAGGTTATGATTTCCTGCTTATTGCCCGCTAGTCGCCTTGCGTTCTCCACCGCCCATGGCCGCCGCTTCAGCACAAACATGTACTGGGCGTCATGATGCAACCGAAGCCCCGACCCCACGGACACGTAGAGAGAAACAGCGGCGACGCCACCCGCCGCTATTAATATTGTTATTACAGAGCAAAACGCGGTCGCTCTGCTGCTGGGGGCGACAAACGGCAAACCCGATTAAAAGAAACCCCGGGATGCGCGTTTCGCTACGCAAGGAGCCGGACGCGCACTTTCGCCCTCAGTTTCAATCCGTTCTACTCCGCTGCACTCTACTTTACAGTGTTTTAGCTTTTTTTACGCTGTTTCACTCTGGGTTATAGCGGTCCACCTCCTTCCTCTTTCTGTCGCTCCGATGCGCGCAGTGCTCCGACGGGCCTCCAGCGCCACTTCCGCCCCGTGACGCCGCCCCGCCCATCCAGACCGGAAGTGAAATCTTAATCTCGGGCCGGATGGAACCGGCTGCAACCGGAGGCGGCCGTGCGGGGTGCGACGGGGCGAGCACGCGCGGCACTTTCCGGTTCCGGTTCCTAAGGCGACCCCGCCGCGTGTCTGTGGTGGCGTGACAGGTGAGGCGGTCGTCCCGCCCCCTTTTGCACCTTTTACCAGTTCGAGTAACTTTGGTTAAAACGTCGTGCGAGATTTTTGAAAATTATGTGATCACGGTTATTGCCATTTTCTGGACTTCGGGTGGGTTGACTGTCTGGACCACCATAAAAACACCATACAGTAGAAAGTTCAACTGTCAACATTGCCTGTCATCATTTTCAGGGTGCAGTAGCAGCCCGCTGCCTCGAGGTGGCCCACCCTCTCACGAGGAGGGGGCCCACACGTTATCAATAGTGGAGGAAGATCACCGAGATTTTTTTTACATTAAACTTTTTAACTGATGACTGTTTATATAAATATACGACAACCTTAATAAAAATAATATACATCATACACGTTATACAACTTCACTCTGGCAGATTTGGGGTTTTTAAGGTTATCGTTGTTTCCTTGTATCGATTGACCTCTTTCATCGATAGAGGGAAGAAGGGATTTTACTAAAATTCCACCTGTGTATAAAGTAGTTATAATAACAGAAGGCCAATCACTTGGTAACCATCATCTCTGTGTCGCCCAAAAACCAATACGTTAAAAGTAAAATAAAAATCAAAACAAACCCAGGTTTTGTCTGAATACAGAAGATCTGACCAAAATGTCTGTTTTGGTTCTGCAGCCACACGGATAAAGGGCTATTTCCAGGTGGCCGTCGCAGAACCAGCCCTTGGTATCACAACCATCGCTGAGACAATGTGACACACCATGACTTTGAGACTCGTAAAGGTTGGACTGGGTCTACAGTGGCTGGCAGCTGTGAAAAGTCATGGGTTTAAATCCTTCCTCTGAACTGGCAATTTTAAAAAAAAATAAATAAACAAACCGCCCTATTGTTTAAATGAGATGTCTTTCTTGTGCAAACCTGTTTTCATAAGTCATAAGATTTAATTAACACTCTGCCTTAAGATGCTCAACATTATTTCTGCCTTTTAGAGCCCATAAATTTGCTGGGACAAAATTTGAGGGATGCGTTCAGCTACAGCAGGGCTGTCTGATATGTGGCCCATGAGGACAGCTATAAAATGAGAATATTAATTAGTAATAGAAAATAATTTCTCAGTTTGTACATTTAAGATTCAGGACATAGGTTACTATGTTTATGCATCACTTTTCCTGGACAGCAGATATACCAACAGGGTGTAAACCGCAGAAGAGGGTCAGCAAAACAGCTGCTGTTCCATACAGGGCCTTCAGGTGGCATCACGGGGGTCCTCAGCACCGCACACCTGAGAAAGAGGCAGATCGCACCTCCTGCCAAAGACACAGACCGAAATAGCACAGCTGCCCGGGGACGGTGTCACTTTCTCTGTAACTGGACCCTGTGGGCATCAGGCCACTGCCCACATCCACCGCCCCCCAGCTCATTCCCCTCAAAGAAAGGTTGCTTCTTGGGGCAGCCATTCTGCACCTGGGGTACGAGAAGAACGACAGGGAGCATCTGAGCATCTCCTGCCAGTGCTGGCGTGGTACTTCCCAGAAGAAACTCAGGTTGTCCTTGGAGACGCTGGTTCTGACGTTCCTGCAGAGGCCGATCTGAAGAACGGGGACTTTAGTGGTCATCACAGATCAACGGAGCTTTGACCGGGTCCTTGGTACCTTGTGCCAAAATCCTGAGTGTGTCTAGGGGGGGTCCTCACCTGAGAGCTGTTCACACTTCACACCTGCTACTCTATTCCCAACCGTCAAGGGTTTCCAGTGCTCCTGCATCATGGCAGATGTCATATTCATGTTAGGGCTGACTCTCACCCTGCTGCTCATCGTCATCGTGAACATACAGCTTAACAAACAGGCCCGAGCCACCATGGAAGATGAGGAGAAGGAGCGGCAGAAGAAGCGAGAAATAGCCGCGGCTGCCATGGGTACAGGGGGCGGAGGCATGTCGCTCCACCTCACCACCGAGGAGATGGAAAAGAATGAGAGCAGGCTGTATGAGCTCTTCAGCCACAGAGCAGCCCTGTACCAGAAGACCATGATGGGACCCCCAAAGTCTCCGTCTGAAGCACCAAAGCGTCCAGCCGGTCCCCGTCCTACAATCCGCAAAGCAGCACTGAGTTCCGAGTCTGAGGTTTGACACCATTCACTGTGCATTGTTTACTGTAAAATACTCTGTTTACCACATTTGTAGTTAACTACCGAACCATTTGTACCTTCACAAAATATTGACCCATGCATAGCATTTCCAGACTGTTAAGCAGATGACCAGATAAAATGGAGGAAAAAACTGTTTTTACAACAGACATATTTATCCTGAACCAACATGTGTATTTATTTCTGGATTCTAGTCCAGCTGCACTCAGTTGGAGGCCAGTTGCTGGTCAGCACTGAACCTCAAAAAAAAAAAAAAAGTTTATCTGAATTGGTCTCTTACGGACCCCTAGGCAGCACTTCATTCTTTGGCAGGAAGGTAGTCTTGGGTTTCTCTCAAGAGCCCAAGATGGAAGTGTGTATGTTTGTGTGTGGGGAATCATGCATAAGGCCTGCAGAAGCCGCCAGCACTGCACCCGCCTGGGCAGTGGTTCCAAATACCAGTTATTTCGAGATCCGACGTGCCTGAACTTATTAAAGGGAGATAAATCTGCCAGATCGGCGCTGTCTGGCTCACTCTGGGGGACTTCAGACCAAACCCGATGAGAAAGTGCTCTGCTACATTCATCAGAAGACCTCAGAATCTTGGCTTGCAGGTGTGGCAGCCATGATGACTCAGCAGAAATTTAGCTACCGCCATCTCAGGCCCTTTAATATCAGTCTGAACTATCAATCATTTCAATTTAAAGCTGCTGCTCTAACAATCGACAGTGTTGTAAGGCTTTCAGAAAAAAAAAGATTTTCAAGTTATGAAAAAGCACCGAATCATCTCTTCTTATCACCTTTCACCTTTACTGCTGAGGCAGCATGGTAGAATCAAAGTTTATTTAAACCTTTATTTTACGTTTAAAATGCATTTTGTAGCTTAAAGTCACGAGAAACCTGTCTGGAGGGAATAATTTTGCTGAAAATATTCATATTATTGACAGTGGATTGATGTTTAACAATATTGGTGTTTTTCTTCTGTAAGAAAATACACTTTTGATTAATGGAAAATATGAGAATTTTCCACCGACATATAAAGGGTTAAAACGTAAATGGTTGGTTTTTCTGACCAGAGCTCATTTATGTCTGACACGTGAGGCTGTATTTCGGCAGGTTCCCAAGGCAGAGAGTGAGCAGATCCTGGCAGAGATCGGTAAGTGTCCACGTTCACAAGCGTCTTCTCCACAGCATGGAGCGTGAGCTGCTGTAACTGCAACTGTCTCTCCTCCACAGAGCAGGCAGTGAGGGAGGCCCACTAGGAACCCCCCCCCCCCCCCCCCC
>UFQX01001618.1:1641937-1726112 GCA_900497675.1 Arapaima gigas | reverse complement strand
GGCCCCCTAGGAACCCCCCCCCCCCCCCCACATGACCAACAACCTTCTGGAAGAAGACAGACGACCTCTGACATTTTCTTCACAGCAGTGCTGGCATCTGGAAGTTTGCATGGGAACTGGAGAGAAATTCTGCAGGACCCATCAGTTTAACCCTAGAGCTCAAAAAAAAAAAACAAACCGATAATCAGGCCCACTTGTGGAAATAAATCCCAGTTTACTCCAAAGTGTGGAGATTCGTTTGCATTTTATTCCACAGGGTTGAGGGGGACAGCAGGTGCACCTCACATACCCTCCAACTGCTCCAGTAAACACAAACACAAATGAATGTATGAATCATTGTGGCATTTACAGGTCTTACAATCTAAGATAAATCTAAATCCAACCCTTAGCTGTCATCTCTGCAGTGAAAAACAGAATTTTGACCATCTTCAGGTACATTATTTTAATGCAAATGAAGCCAACAGCAAGTGGTCCTGCAGCCCCTGCATTACAAGTCACCAAAATATTATTATGGCAGAAAAGCAGTGATTTAATAAACTGTAGTAATGGTATTTCGTGCACAGTGAGCAGAAAGACACAGATCTTGTGATGTACAATTACTGGTAAATATACACATATTTCTAATGACAGAGACAGACAGACCGACCGACATTTCTAATGACTGCAGTTCATTTGATAGACTAAACTTTCATTTTAATGTACAAACGAGCAGATTCTTGCTATTGGTCCCAAAGCAGAGTAATGTGGATTGTTACAACAATTCATCCATTATCCCCCCCCCACAGGGAGAACACGCAAACTGCACAAGTAGATTCGAAGCCATGCCCAAAGAGCCCAAACATCTTGCGTGCTGCTACCCACTGTGCTGCCGTTCGTTGTTTTGTACCTGACAGCTACATTGTACACTAACCGACAACGGGACAAAGTTTGATGTTTCACAGCCTTTTCAAATTCTGATTTGTTGCACTATAAAAAAAAAAAAAAAAAAAGCCAAAACAAAAAACGTACAGCTGTGAATAACTAGTGTGATCTAGGAACCCAACTTTGCCGAGAAGGACCCTTCTCAGCTTCAAGATCCAGGAAGAACAAGCACAGCATAAACGAGGGCTGAAGAGAATGAAGAAAAACGTGTTTGGCTGAAATATTTTCCCCTCAGAAGAGAGTACAGCCTTATTAGCCTCACAATTGTTATAAAATGCAGAGAATAATTTCCATAAAATTAAGGACTCCATTACACACTTTTCTGGTATTTTAAGCCCAGAAACCATCCATCACTGGGGGACTCAGCAGTCGTGGAAATGTTTGCTGTGGACATCCCTCAGATCCATGCCAGCCACACCGGGTGGGCTTCTGCATGTGATGTTGTTGTAGATGTTAACAAGCGTACGAGGTTCTTCTCCCTCTGGCAGCACCCCCACTTGGCGGGGTACCACCTGGGGCTTAGCAAAGATGAAATTTCTGAGGGGTTTCGCCGTGCAGTCACATCTCCAGTGGTTTCCTAACAGCAGCAGCTGGTCCAGGCTGTCGGGGAACTCAGCAGGAAGGCTGCTGAGTGCGTTGTTGTTCAGGTTCAGGTAGCGCAGCCTGGGCAGCAGCCCAAAGGTGCCGTTCTGTAGTGCCTCGATCCGGTTGTCAGAGATATCTAACCAAGAAACATGCTGGAGCGGGTGAAGCACATCTAATGGAATGTGACGAATTAGGTTGCCAGATAGGAGCAAATAGTCAAGGTTCCTCAAGCCATAGAATGTGTGAGAAGATAGCAACTCAAGTTTGTTGAACCTCAAGTCAAGCTGCTGAAGAACCTGGAGGTCCACAAAGCTCTGACGCTCCACTACAGATATATCATTTTGTTGAAGGAAGAGACGACGAAGTCCAGTGAGGCCCGTGAACGATTGGGTTGACACCTTGATCAGACAGCTTTTATCTAGATGGAGGCTGTGAAGCTTCGAAAGACCCTTAAAAACCTGGTCTGGAAGACTTTGTAAACAGCTGCCAGACAGATTGATTACAGCCACATGCGATAAACCCAAAAAGGCTCCCACACGTACCTCATGTACTGAGTTGTGGTCCAACTCGAGCATCTCAAGGTGACCTAATCCCTCAAAGATCCTCTCTCCAAGGACACGGATCTTGTTGTGACTCAGACGTAGTTCCTCAAGATACTGAAGGTCGCGGAAGGTCCTCAGTCTCAGACCGCCAATGGAATTGTTGGATAACCGCAGAACGTGAAGGCTGCTGAGCCCCAAAAATGTCTCATCGTGTAGCGCTGTAAGTCGGTTGTTTGTGAGATCCAGCCAACGGAGGAATTTCATACCTACAAAAGCTCTGGGCGCTATAGTAACGATCTGATTTTGGGCAAGGTACAGCTTCTGCAGTTTGGGCAAGGTAAGGAACACGTTTGCCTTGATGACCTTCAGGGAGTTTGCGGTAAGGTCCAGCTCTTTGAGCTCAGCGAGGCCCTGGAACAGCTGTGGCTGTATGTAAACCAGCCGATTCCCTGCTAGCACAAGCTCTCGAAGGCCATGCAGATCCTGAAATCCCATCTCAGGCAGCACGACCAGCTGGTTCCAGCCAAGGTTGAGTAGCCACAAGCTGGAGAGGCCAGCAAAAAGCCTGTCCTCAATCCGTAATAACTGATTTTTATGAAGGCTAAGAGATGCTAAATTAGGCACATTCTGGAAGACAGAAGGCGGTAGAGAACGGAGTTCATTTCGCTCCAGGTGGAGGTGTGCCAGCAGGCGCAGGCCTCTGAAAGCTTGAGTGTCAACTGTGGAGAGCCTGCCATTTTGTAGGTTTAGGAAATCCAGTTCGCTGAGGTCTTTGAAGGAGTCCGCAGGCAGAGTGGTGAAAAGATTCCCGTCTAGCCACAGAGAACGGGTGGAAGGTGGTACGTCGGAGGGTACCTGAGTGAGATTGCACATGCTGCAATACACGTTAAGTTCTCCGCTGTCATCGTCGTGCAGACACGTACAGCCCTTGGAGCAGGGGACGGGCTCAGCGGGGCCTCCCGATTCCAGGGTACCACCTGACAATCCCCTGAGCAATCCCATTGCCCAAAGCAGCGGCAGCACAGACACCATCATCAGGACACATGAACCGGGTCTACAAAAGCGAAAAAAGACCACATATAAAGATGCAAACATTACACCGATTATTCGGATAATCTAAGCAGGCATTTTACGTCCATCGATGCATTAAATATTAAACTCCAAGCATTTCAATAACTCAACACAGGACACACAGGATAGCGCAACAAATACATGCAGCATTAGTGACGGACAATAAGAGACGGATGAGAAACCAGGAGGAGGAGGAAGAGAGGAAAGAAAGTTAAGACTGATTGAGGAAAGGGAAAGAACTACATGGGGGTTCTCTTGCTGCCCATCCATCCTGGTCATGGTGGAATAATGTTAAACTTTTCTGTTCTCACATTCAGGATCAGGTTCTATTAACAGGTATTTATTCATGACGGTGCGAACAGACAGTTAATGGAAAACTTGTCACCAGCTGAGCGACCGAGAACCAGACCGTTTCATTTAAATGCACTTATGTTACGTTCATCAAAGTGTTAAAAGCTGAGTGTTTCAAAACAAAATCCAGCACTACCGAGTCACGGAAAAACTGCAATTACGACTGTGGGGGTCTTACCTGCTGTTTTAGCGATTCGGAGCACAGTCTGGCAGACAGTGGCAGGACAGAAGGTACAGAGGTTTATGTACAGAACCGGCTGCCCCTGCCTGCTGTCCCTGTCCTGCCAAAAAAGAAATCAGTCCTGCAGACCCCAGTGTAACCGGCGTGAGGTTAACCTTTTCACACCCTCCTCCCGACACCAAAAGTCCCCAGTAAAACTGCAGCCTCTCACATAAATTCAAACGTAAGCCAATAAGTGCACGGCTAGTGTTAACATGCAAGAAGAGGAACCGCATTTTCAGCAGAAAGAGAATCTTTGCAATGCAGACACACTTGCCAACATGGAAAATAATGTAAACAAGGGGAAGAAAATTGAAGCGGTTGCAAAACTCTTCTCAGGTTAAATGTCCTGATAAAACATTGTTTTACCGCAGCTTTCCAGATGACTGTTGGAAATCCTGTGTTCAATGTATATTTTCATAAATCTCTTCAGCATCAAAGGGGGATATTTTATGCAACCAGAATTTTTCAGCTGTTTACTCCTTATCTGGGAACAGGTGAAAGGACAAATCTGAGGGCACTTTGATTTCGCAGCAGTGAGATGAGTTCCAGGAGCCTGTCATACCGAAAAATACCCTGAAAGTCTCAGCTGCAACACTGTTGGACTTTGAAATTAAATTCAGGGGGGTTGGGAAGTTTTTAAATTTCATTATTTCAACATATATGCTGTCAAAAACATAAAACAGACAATTCAAGAGTCTTCAAGAACCAGAGATAATTTTTAAACAGATTTTAAGCATTTTTAAATATTAACTAATCAGGATGTTTATATGTTTGAACCTCCAGTTCAAAGACCTTCCCTAATTGTAAATATTCATTCCAAAAGGCACTTGAGTTTACATGGTTACTGTAAGGAGAGCGGGGGGGGGGGGGGAAAAAAANGGGGGGGGGGGGGGGGGGGGGGGGGGGGGGGGGGGGGGGGGGGGGGGGGGGGGGGGGGGGGGGGGGGGGAAACAAGACTCAGCACTGAAATTCTGAAACGGATGGAAGTTTTCACTGATTCAGTTGTGCTACCTGAGCAGAAAGGCAAACAGTAATAAGATATTATACATCACCAAACTGCATTACCTTTATGTGTGCAGCACCATCTGCGCGTGTCGTACAAGTTCTTATCTTTCCCTGTCACCAGTTGGGGTCCTTTAAATATCTGAAACTCTTGAAAATGATGCATTAAGCTGGTTCGATCATGGCAGGTGACTGATAGCAATGGTTAAGTTTTATTTTTTTGACATCCTGGGTTCTCAAATTCCCAACAGAACCAAGGGTATAATGTTAATACCAGGATCTGCATCCGAGTCAAGAAGTCCTGACGAAACCAGTGCTCAGGCACATCAGAGAAATTTGAATTTGGCATGAGCGCAAGTGACTTTTATTTGAGTGTTAACTGAACACATCATCATGAGTCCAAAGAAGTTTGAATAGGAAAGAGAAAGAAATTACATTTTTCCTCATAGGACCGTTGTGGTATGACCAGCCATCAACAGGCTTAGCAGGTGCACCCATTTCCTCTTACTACATTTTGCCTTCATAAAACTTTGGCAAAGAATACAGTTCTGAATTATTTAACGGTAATTTATGAATAATTAACAGTATGGCTAATAGAACACATTGTGGTCAGAAATCAAAATAAACAGGTCGAAAACATGGAGAAATGTTTGAAAACAAGTTACTGCATGGTGGACCAGACACTGAAATAATCACCCTCAAACATGATCTTGCTTACAATCGATTCCACTTACAACCCAGGCGTCGGTCCCGAACCTGGCCGCAAGTTGAAGAGAAACTGTAGTGGTAGGCCATTTAGCTCCAGGTGGTCTCAGCCGGTAGACCGGGCAGGATTGGGCAGCAGGGAGGAGTCCAGTTCATGGTTGCACTGCCTACCACCTCACAATGTACATATACTGGCTGAGTCCATCTGGAGCGTTTGAAGGCTTGTGTCATCGAGGCTCTTGCCAGCTTACAACCTGAAGTCTTTCAGCTTCTTCAACCTGACTGGGCACAACATCTGCAGCAGCACCTTTCTCAAAACAAACAACACGCCAAGCGCATTTTCTGAAAAGGTCTCAGTTTACTTGATTCAAGGCATTTTTAGAGCGCTGCTTCTCACACATTGACCCAAAGTGCTGAACAAAAGATTGAAATGACAGAACAGGTATAACCGGTATAAAGTAAGCCAACACATAAGAGATTAAATATACGTTTATCTCTAGCAGCGCTATTACTCTGCAGCCAATAAAGAAGCCATTTTATTCGGCCATATTGAGCTGCACCATCTGGACGCTGTTTCCCTTGTGCATTGTGTTAAACTCCTGGTCATGCAGTATAATTAAGTATAAATTAGAATGTATTGGTTTGTTTTTTGTTTGATTTTTGTCCTGGCCAGGATGCAAGTTCATTGCAGTGCAACACTTTTGTTAGGTTAAACAGGGTGAAGACTTTTTACATTCTATCCACTCAAGCAACTTCCCTCTAACACTTTCTACTATTGGTTTTGATTTCTTGAGAATTTTCTCTTGATCCCTGCAACCTATCCACTATGAGATGATATCCAAGTAAAGTAGTCATGGTTTCTACCCTTATTTTCCTGTCTATCTTTAATTTCAACACCAGGAGCAACAGACGTTTTGTGACACATCCATAGCAAGTTTTCCAATAAGATATTTTGTCAAGAAGGTCTAATAGCTGTCACTGATACAGTTAGCAAAGACTCGTCTTGTCATTTTTATATTTTTTAAATTCACTATTAATCAGAATAATGCAGAATGTGTTCACTCTCTCATTAAAGTTTCTTGTCTGCTACGTCTTTCCAAAGACCCCATCTGCTGTCATTTAAATCACCCGGATGACGTCTCTACCTTTATTTCCACCAGTTACTTCTGTTTTTTACTGAAGTCTTCCATTTTATCATTGCAACTGTTTTTGATGACAGAGTGAAAATGTTGGTGCTGATATCCATATTCAGATGAAAACCACCATTTCTGACAGAGGCCATATAGCAGGAACTCATTTTTTTCTACAGTCCTATTTCAGTACTGCTTACTGAAAAAATACTGAATTTCTATAAATTTCTATCCAACCCCAATTTGTCCCTCAATTTATTCCCAAGTAGATAAAATAAATACAAATATTTTGCAGAACTCCATTTTAACATATTAACATCATCACATTAAATCGAATGTGAAATAGCTGAAAAAATATCTTTTGTTCAGAAGCTCTCATTCAGTGCTGACTTTTAACCAATTCATCCTATAAAAGTACAGTATTCATAATCTTCTCACTCATTTCAAACTCTCAAACACCAGACATGAGCTATAAACACTACAGAACTGAGAAGAAAAAAAAGTCCTTCCCCACAATCTTATTTTGTTTGGTGCCTTTTACTGCCATCTAATGACTGGGTGTAGAAATGCAGGTCACTTTCACCGTGCAGACAAAAGTCCCAGAAAATAAAACAACGAACATGAAAGAGGGAACATTTGCAATTTGAACGTTCCTAACAGAGCAAGGTGGCGTATAAACAGCAATAACTGAAAGTACAATTTTTCTGCATTGGTTTTGGTTGATCACAACTATCAGACCTGAAACATCTAAATAAACTAATTTGGGTGATAAAAAACAACCCTATTTTATAATTACAATAATTTATTCTTTGAAGGGGGGGGGGACTAAATTTAAAGCAGAAGTAACAGGTCATTGCTGCTGAAAAAGGAAGCAGAAGTATTTAAGTGAAGTTCATATGTTTAAAAGGCTTCTGGAAATGGTTTTACTGCAAATGTTCTTAAAATCTACATTTTCTTTTTGGCATAAAAACAAGGAAAAAAAATGTTTTTATATCTAATGCATTTTCATTATGTATGAATTCATAAGATCCACAGCAGCCAGTTTCAGAGCCTAATGACTGTTTCTCATTTATGATTGCATGATATGACCTATACTTTTAAAAATGTATAGTTATTTGCACACTGGCAATAACTTTTCCTGATTTACTGTATAAAAGTCCCTCAAAACACACAGCAGATATCAAGTGTTCACTAAGATTGGCCTCACATGTTGGCAAACGTCCCTTGTTGTCGCTTTCCACAGACAAGCTGTGGCAAGAGAAGTGGGTTTTCAGTAGGGTTCTATTTCTGCTTGATGAACGCTCGATAGAGGGTGAAGCCCAGAACCGACAAGACAGCTGCTCCCAGTGTCACTCTTAACCAGAAGGAGGTGGCTGTTGTATCAGAGTTGTTCAGATGTCTGTGAAAAAAGAAAGAGATATTTGTATTAAATGAAGATGCTTTTCAACTGGTCACATTTTAATCATCTCATTAACACATAAAATTCCCTGGAGCGCCTCCATTTTGTATCGTGTAACACACAACAACCTGAATAGGTTTATGACAGGTATACATGCATGTTTATAACTGTACCAAGTTATGCAAAATGATTGCTATGAATTGTAAGCCATTGAAGGGATTCAACATAAATGTTGTGGCATCTTCAAACAGTAGCACTTGTGAAAATGAACTGAATAGAAAAAGGTTGTACGGGAACATGGCTGCCCAGGCTAGCCTCGAGTAGATGGCTGTGCTACTTGTGTCCCGGGAGATGCAAGAGAAGGGCAGAGGTGCAGGGAGGCGGTGCTTATAGCAGAACTCCACAGGTGAAATTCCATGCTGCTGCTTCTGTTCAGTAAGGTCTGACTTGGAGGCTACCACCACACAAGGAATGCTGGAGTCCATGTAATGTTGCTGGACAGGAAACAGGGAGGAAGTGATTTAACATCTTGCTCTCCATGTGCCTCACTGTGACAGCAGGGAGAACAGTGTAACTTTTCATTACAGTCATTGTGGGATATGGAAATCGGCTACGGAAAGACATGAAACCACTCCATGCAAAAAGATGAAGATAATTACTGACGAAGATATTTTCTTCCCAAAGTGAAGTTATCTGTCTGGGTTTCTCATGTCTTTACCATTTGGTCCCTCAAGAATAAAAATACTAATTTAAAAATATTTCTGAAAAGCATGCACTTACCTTGCCTAAATTGTAAAGTACGTCAAGGAAGTTCAGACAGTTAGACCATCAGATTAACCAACATTGTGTGTATAATATTATATAATTGACACCATTAAAACAAAAACCTTGACTATATGGCAAAAGCTGTATACATTCATGCAATACAAACTGCTTTATTCAGCACTGTAGGATGAGTTGGCAAAAAAGTTTTTAAAAATTGCAAGTGAATAAAATGCAAACATGTAAAAATGTCCTCAGGACAATAGGAATTAACACTTGAGCTGATACTCACAGAACTGCAGTTGCTTCCACAGACAATTTTGCACCAACTCACCTTGTAGATACTGGCACAATAGTTGAAGGATTTGGGGTCGCTAACATCGTACATCAGGCAGGCCACATCACAGGCGGCATCGGAGGCTTTGAGGAACTCCGTGTCAACATCCACCTCACAGAGCTGAAAGGAGGAAGCACAAAGGCTGCGAATGTGACACCCAGTTCCAGATGTTCAGAAGCTTTTCACACAACTTTCATGAGGATACTTACAATCAAATATTTCTCTTGGTTGCTCACTTGGACCGTATTAATGGTGAAGTAGGACAAAGCCCCCAATGTGCTCATTTTTGTCTGTCAAAAATAAAATTCAGTAAATACTAGTACAAACATGAATTACACAATAAAACCAGATTCCAACTTCTAGAGCTTCCACCATTGTTTTGCACAGACAGCAGTCATGATAAGAATAGCTTGAATCTTTAAAATAAAAGCATTTATACAACTTACTGTTTTTGATGTGCTAAAATATAGTAAAGTGGATAGTTAGGCAGTTACTGGACGTAGATTTGATGGTGAACACAGGCAAACATTGTAGGAGATTTCTAATACCAGAAGGCAAAATAAAAACTTTGCATAGTGATTTGAAAACAGAAACGTGACCAAACTAAACGCATGTGAACTTGTGACCGTAATAAAAAGGGAACTTTGTATGTTATGTCCTCTGGTGAGTCCTTTTCCCACCCCCAGCTGTGAAGGGACAAGCCACCCAGGAAGCTGTGGGATTCTCCCAGAGTTAGAAGTGCTTCATGGGTGAAGCTTTGGAGAAGTTTCCTGTGTCTTTGTCCTTTTTGCCCTACATTTTTGCTCTTTGTTTTCTGCTGTACTGGTTATTTTGTTTTGCTGTTTTTTTAACTACTGTAGAGCATTGTAGTTAGTCTGTGAAGGACTTTGGGTTTTGCATCTTTTTTTGTTTTTTCAGTTTTGACGTTACGTGGCTATGTAATAAAGAGTTAGGTTTCTTTTCATGCTCTTTAAATAGTCACTTTGTTTTGTGTTTTTGTATTATACTATCACTAAATGCAATTATTTCTTGCACACGACATTTGGTCCTGTCAAACTGTACCAGTGGAGAAGGAATTATGGTATAGCTCATCATAGCCCTAAATAGCCTAAAATAACAAGGGGGAAGGATGGCACAAAGATCAATGGCTCATCAGCCATTATGGAGAGGAATAAGTTAAAAATCAGGATGCAAATAAACTAGTTTTCTGGATGATGGCGCAGCTGGTAATGCTGCTGCCTTATAGATCTTTAGCTACAATTTTTGGTTCTGGGTTTAAATCCAATACAACCTTTGTAGAGGTGGCAGGTTATCTCCAGATTTACTAAATTTCCTCTGGGTTCTTTGCTTTCCTTGAACAACGTATAAAAAAAGGAAAGGAACCTTTTGAATTTTTGACCCATTTAGGATATTTCTCATAACTACATGGAAGGGCTTGTTTACACTTTTTCCCCCTCAGCGCCGCAAGGTAGTTTTCATTTTGTCCAAAATCACGTGAACCAGGTTGGTAAACCAGAGTATAAATGTATTTCCTGGATACACATATAAAACAAACCACAAAAGAAATAAAACAAACTGCAAGTCGTTTCTGGTGTGGCAAAGGAACCAGCCCACTTACCGACCGGTCCCGGCCCAGAAAGGCCTGCAGAAAGGCAGTCTTGCCTGTACCGCGAGGTCCAATCACCTTACATAGGAACACTGTGCGCTGGGTCTGCCCCTTTTCTAGATCTATGGCCTTCTCTCTCGTCACTGTAGACACACACCATAACACTGTGAATCACGGTTACAGACACAGATGCACAGTTTTCCAGACAGTCCTGTACCAAAACTAGGTAAGAGATATAATCCTAGTTAAACCAAGAGATCTTCCCAGCAGCTCCACTAGTTTGCAAAAGGAGCCCAAGGTAGCTTGTCTGTGTGGTGTGTAAGGAGTGGAACACGGTAATTTCCCTTAGATTTACCTGTTATAGCCGATGTCTGGGACTCCTGCTCGGTGAGAACAGGGTAGCCAAAGTAACCAAGAAACTCCAGACAGCGATGAACATCTAGGTATGCAGTCAATCTGGTGAACATCATCATAGGGGTAAACATAATATATCATGTGTGTCATTCTGATTTTCAAACAGAGAACCTTTACTAATGAACCATGATGTGTATTAACAATCAGGTTATAAGTTTATCCCTCCAGTTAATCCCAGATCCCACACAAACATGCAAATGAAGATTGAAACATCATGGAAGGCCAATACAGAATTTACACTCACGTCCACTGACAGAGGAAGCCGTGCAAGGATATGAAGCCATCCCTGTTAGTCAGAACAGAAGCGTACACCTCTGTACCCCATGGCATGTAGGGAAACGCACTGAAAAGATTCTTCAGCTCAGTAGGGGAAAGAGCTTGGTCCTGATCCTGGTGAAAAACAGGAAAATGTTAGTGAGCTGATCCAGAATGATCCACCACGAGGTGTATTTCACTTGCTCAAGGGCTTCCACGAATCTCCTTTCTCATTTCCTCTCCACTGGCTTTCTGTATTTGCCCCCATCAAATTCAAGGTTTTGGACAGGACCCATAAGACGGGTGAAGGATGCACTCTTATAATTTAAACACCTGACTACTGCCTATACCAGACAAAGAGTACTACTCCACTCACTGGGGACCCAAAGCCAAAAGTGTAGCTCCACAGTTATGGCTCCATTGTGATCTCATGAGCTCACGCTCCCCCTTGGAACTACCCTTTCAACGCTCAACAAGGTCTCAAAACTTCTCTTCAAGACCAACCTCTTAAACTGTAACAGTTCCACAAATCTGCACAACACCATCTGCCAGTCACCTTTGTATTTCCTATCAGTTCTATAGGCAGCTACTCGTGTAAAAGACTCCGGCAAAAATTGGGTCGTATCACACAAACTCTATGTATTTAAAGCGTTTGCCTGTTACGAAATGTATTTTGGCTACGCAAAGCTGTTTGCCACTTGGGAGAAAGTCATCTGCTCATTTAATGACTGTAAATGAGTGGCTTCTATACCCCATTCTATGGCAAGCACAAGTAATACTTGTGAGTGGTTTATTATTCCTCTGAACTGGGTGTTACTGTTAGTGTATTTCCATATCCCTTAAAGCACTCACCTTATCATACTTTTCAAATAGCATCTGGAGGAACTGATAACCAAGATGATTGAGTTCTGTTGTGCAGTCCATGGGAACACGAAGCCTAATTCACAAACAAATGTAAGTCATACGCACATCAAAAATGAGACTAAGAACAAACAGAAGAAGCAAATCCACTGAACTGCAAAATAAACCACGTGGCCAAATGGAAGTCTAACCGTACGTAACTGAGGTACACTTTCAATTGCCACATTATATTTAGATGATCTCTGCAAATTAACAGTTTATACTTAGGGTTAGCAACTATAGCCAAACTTCTAAAAGTTATTTTTTGTATTTGTTCAAATGTTGCAGTGAACTGTAAAGAAACATAATATGTTAGTAGAAATGTGTAATTTCAAGAAAATTCCAAATTACAAACTTGGAATATTACTTCAATCCCAAAAACAAATAATAATGCTTATATTTCTAGAAAATTAAACATACAGAGCAGACATACTGAGGGTACAGATAGTCATCTATCAGCTCCAGTGTATCATCATAGCCAAATTTCCTCAGGATGGTCCACGTTGTCTCATGTCGACCTCTCTGAATGAAAAGTGTGTTGAGGAAGAGAAAGCCTGGGGCACAAGAAAATACAACATTTTGCATCAAATATTCTGTGACACACCATAAAATCACAACTGCTTTTTTAATCATGAGGTCAAAATTAATTCCGTGACTGAAGTACGGCAACATTAAAAAACGGCTGCAGTATTTTCTCCTGCTCATTCCTCAACCTTGAATTAAATAAGCTTTAAATTTATGGATGACAGCTGCCAGTTTTTACAGACATGGTATGGCAATATTTTGTTTTCAAACACCTACAAGTAAAATTCATTTAAAATATTTGACAGTGTGGTCCAAAAATTACCCAGCTGTGAATGATTAAGTATCTTATCACCATAAGATGTGCTTATTAGCAAAATAAATGAAAAATTTATAATAAATCTGCAGTTTTGACACCAGACTCACAATGTTTGTGATGGGATGAGGCAATTTAGCTTCTGTACATATATGAATTTATTGCATTCTACAGTTTTTTTTAAATCACCAAGGAAACAAAATAAGGAAAAAATGCTACTGTACTGAATTTATAAGCCCACTGTAATGGGAAGGAAAAAAAAAGAGAAAAATATTTTCAAGAACTGTTGAGGTTTTTCCCATTGTCTTGGATCACCGAGCAGCCAGAGGTAGGTTCAGTGTAGGGTATAAACTAAAAGCAGGAAAATGAGAAGCATGTTAATTTCTCCAGTTAAAATAAGTGCTGTAATCAAGTTACAATTCATCCTGGATCTGTGGCCTCTCTTTGGTTTTTATTCTCCTGGCATTGTTTTCTCAGGCAGTGATCTCCTCAGGCAGTTTTATTTAGCAGGAGACCCAAGTTAGAGAATCTAACAAAAGGCAAGAGAGAAAATGAGACAAGATGTGCAGACCTGAAAAGGTTTTGAAAGATGAGAGCAGATGATAGGAGGACAACACTTGTACTGAGACAGGTGCATTTATTAGAAAAAGAAGGGTGTATTTTTCATTGTGTTCCAAATGAAAGCCACACCAAGTCACCAAAAGAGGAAAAAAATTTGGGGGTTAACTACATGTCTAAGTATTCTGAATAGAAAGTGGAAGGAGGGAAAACTGGACAGCAGATCCGAGATTAAGTGAAGATTTTTGAAGATGCAGATCACATGAGTCCGGCTGAACTTTGTATACAAGGTACTGGAGGTCAGCAAGGAGAAGAAAAGAAAAGTATGCTGATCACCGGAAGAGATATGTAGGAATGAGAACCAGGCAACATGAGGGTTATTCAACACTTTAGTGTGGGAATATGGCTAAGAACAGCAAACTTTTGTTGTCCCTTACCATTCAGCGTCAGCCCATTTTCCTGCACACCATCACTGGTGTTCTTCCACACCACTGTCTTGACATCTTCGAGGGCTTGTGGCGCTAGAGGATTTCCAAAGCATAATTTCTGAGGGATTGCAACAGAAAGAAAAAAACTAATGTTACCAAATGTTGTACAGTGTTTTATTAGTGATATCTGGGGAAAGTTGGCTCAGAGGGGTCCGGACGGGCTGGAAACAAAATACCCCCTTCCCCATTTAAAATAACGTAAAAGATGACCCTGGGACACTCAATTCCAAGTTGCGCAGTGTCTTCAGGAATGAATTGTGTGTGTAAAACAAGATTCACCTGTTTATTAACAGGATGATGAGCTGCACGGTGGCCACATTCTCACCTGAAAAGAATTGAGCTCATCGTCACTTAATATCCCATCATTATCTCTGTCGGATATGTGGAAAATTCGACTCAAGGCTCGAACACACGTGGGCCTGAGCTGAACAGAAAAGATAAATGGCAGTATTAACACTGGTATGCAGATTTCCTTTCTTTTTAGATGAAAGAAGTAAGGAGCATTGCATCAGCCCCCAGCAGCTATAACAGGAGTCTAACATACAAAAGGAGTCCGAAACTTCCTGCTGACCTGTTTTTCTTCAGGGTCATAGAGTGGAGCAGTTGGATGAAGTACAGCCTTCTGGGCATAATAAAACAGCTCAGAGATGTTCTTCAAGTTCTTTGCAGAGCACTTGAGTGAAATAAGACATGTTTCTTAGAGAAAGCGTACAACTCACCATATACCTGACACCAACTGTCGGCTTTATGAGCCATATATTTATGTTTTAACAATAAAGTACAGCAAATTAACATTTGAATGACAGAACTATGAAAATGTTCAGGTAAACACAGATCACACCAAGAAAAAGAAACTATAAAATTGCCAGGACTGTGACAGACTTCCAAAATAATATCATTCAGTACAGGTATGCAGGTCTTACTTCAACACAGGTCTCAATCTCAGAGAATTGGTTCATGATGGGCAAAATGGACTCCATGGAGCTTGAGGAGCACAAATCTGATTTGTTCCCCACCAAGATGATCGGGACCCTGAAACACCACGAAAAATGAATGTCTGCATTTCCCATACTCCACTAAACTTAGATTATATTTTAAAACGGTTGGAAGCATTTAGAGGCCCAACAGAAGACACAACCCAAACTATATGACACAATCAAGGACTTTAACCAAATTAATTAACAAGCGATTTTTTTTTTTTTTTAAACGAACCTTCAAAAAAATCATCTCTGGCAATGCAACAGTCCTCCTTTCTAAATGCTTTAGGTGTCTGAACTATTATAACACCCAATAACATCTGCTAGATGCCAACCCTTTGCTGTCAAATAAACATGACTGCAGGGACTTCCTTATTTGTCATTATTTGGGAAAATTAATGATCACAGAATAAATATTATACCTTACTTCATTAATTCCAAATCTGCCCTATTTGTCTGCAGAGTTCTTTAACAATGACACTCTGATCTTTAGATTTGTTTGAAACGATATGAAAAAACTGTTTTCTGTGATCATTAATTTTCTAAATTAATTAATTTTTTTACATTAGATTTAGGAGCAACATTAGGTCACAGCAACATACAGACAGAGACAGTACATGTCTGAAGGTCAGACGGTCACAGTGCATCACAGGTATGATCAGACAGCACTGTGTATCAAGCTCCAGAATCCAAATCCCAATTCCTTAGAAAGTTCATGCTGATAACATGCTAATTTCTCAAGGGGGAGAAAATGAAACACTTCAGACATCCATTTAGAGAGGGAACTTCAGATGTAGACAAAACATTAAAATACAATAGATTGCCATAGTTGGCAAGGAAAACAATCTAGGTTCCCATTTGCACCTCCCCCAGCATCTAGGAAGAAAAATCTAACGTCAAATCTAACTTACTCCACTATGTCTTCAGAAGACATTCCAGTAGACATCTCAGACAGGTTTTAAATTTAAAGTTGCTTCAGGCACTTTAATCAGTTTTACTTATTTGAACAGTGTTGGTTCAAGCACTGAAACTCAGAACAAAAAGTTTGATTTGTCCCCCTTGGATTTTGTTTTCAAGTTAGGGAAGATAGGATTATTATTCTTACGCATTCTGCCCGGAAATATATTTATTATTATTGTCAAAAGGTAATGTTAAGCTACATCTACAGATAAGTGGTTGTACAAAGTCTACCTTTCTTCTGCTAGGAAAGTTCACATCTGAACTGTATGATAATTTAAATTAACTTCAAAACGTCGCATCTTTTTGGGTTTTCTTAGACACCGTTATATGACCATGCCCACTAAATATTTTAAACTTTTGTCATTGTATGGTATTATGCATCTTTACATAGTATTTGCAAGCTTTTGCTCTGTTATATCTGTGTCTGTTACTGTGATCCTGCTGCTTTGTTGTTAACTGTTTAAAAAAAAAAAAAGAAAGGATCATGATCTCCAGGTTTATGATAACACTAAATATGATTATACACCCATTTTGAGTTTATAATCAGATGTAAAATGACATCTTACATTTGATTAAACAAGTAGTGATTTCTTTAAAATTGCAGTCCAACCAACAGTACATTCTGTTGTATTTTCTTTAAACCTTTTAAAACATGCTTACTGGTCAAAGGAATTACAGGAGAAGAACTACAGGTACTTACTTATTCCCCTTCTCAGCTCCTCCATTCACTAAAGGGATCCATTTTGTTCGGATCTTTAAAAAAGGATTTCAAAATCTCCATTAATTACAAATTCATACTTTTAATGACACCTTTGTCCAAAGCAGCTTACAATGCTAGATGTACTAAACTAACCTACTTATTCCATACTTTTTACATTAAAAACATACTGCAATACATTACATTAACAATATATAAACAGCAGCATGTACCACATAAGAGGCAAGTGTTCAGACCACCTCTTGCTATAGCACCCTTGAGCAAGGCACTTACCATGAGATGTTCCAATACCCAGTTGTACAAATTAATCACTGTATGTTGCTTTGGAAAAAAGCTACAGCTAAATTATTACTAAATAACACAACATAAATGCTGTAGCAACAAAATAACACCATTCCTTAAAACAAATAAAATGAGTGAATTGCTTGACACCAGGCTGTTAATTGTATTTTCCATTAAAGTAATTAACATTTAACCTTGGGTTTGTTGCACGGCAACAGCGCAAATGTACAAATATAAAATTTATATTTGGTATTAAAAAAATAATATAAAATGTATCGCCCTTTTTATTTTTTATATTATGTACCATGTCACAATGCACAAGTAATCTCGGAGTGGTTCCACGAACATGACAATAAGTTCATTGTACTTCAGTGGCCTCCCCAGTCACCAGCTCTGAATCCAACAGAGCACCTTTGGGATGCAGTACAATAGCAGATCAGCAGCAACAACATGCAGCTGACAAATGTGCAGAATTACATGATAGAAACATCAGGAACAAAGAATTGAGAAGCTAGAGAAATACAAGGGATTTAAAGAAGAACTGGAGAGAAAGTAGAAGGTGAAAACTAAGGCAGTCCCATTGATGAGAGGAGCACTAAGCTGGAGGAGCTCCATCAGATTTCCACAACTAAGTGCCATTTGTGAATGCATGGATATGTGTTTGAGCACGCGTATCGATACGTGTGTGCATGCACACGTTTCTGTCACCTATCTAACATATAATATTAAAATGACCGTTGTTTTGATTAGCACTCCATTTTCTAGGGAGCCATGTTGAGCTCTAACTGTGGTCTTACCGTAAACACACACCAAACTGAACTACAGGAAAGAGATCCAACCCATTTTTCCACAATAACTTATTTTACTGCTAACTATCTGCTTATCCAAAATAAACAAGACACAGCAATTACCAAATACACATTTAAAAAAAAAAGTGTTGCTGTAATTTTGGTCACACACTCTTACTTTCATCTTACTAAAGTGTGTGACCACCTAGGTTTCCATCCTCTACCCTGGACAGACAGCTTACAGAACACTGAAAATATGGCCATCAGTAGCGTCCCACATCCCAGAGCTAGTAT
Organism: Arapaima gigas; assembly: GCA_900497675.1. Taxonomy (NCBI): domain Eukaryota; kingdom Metazoa; phylum Chordata; class Actinopteri; order Osteoglossiformes; family Osteoglossidae; genus Arapaima; species Arapaima gigas. Next base: position 1,708,006 of record UFQX01001618.1, on the reverse strand, counting down.
AGTTACCTTCTGTATGGTGTCTTCCTGGGTGACATCATAGACCATGCACACCACATTGGCCTAAGGAGAGCAACATAGCACTAGTCTTCAGGAACATGTTACATCATAAACCTCATTCAACAAAGAATTCAAGATGGAATTAAATTATATCTAAATTCAGTGAAGCAAAGTCCACACATTACACAGAATGTGACTGACAGTTTTTTGGAAGCACTGTTGAGCATCCACTGCATACTAACTCTTACCTTGATGATTTCTTCTTGTAGCACCTCGTCACTCTGCTCACTTTCTGCAAGACCAGGGCAAATTTCTGCTACGGTGAACAAGTTCAGGCAATATATGGAACTTCCTCCATTAATGAAAGACCACCCTTTTCTTGAAACAATCTCTCAAAGCTGAGAATCCTTTATATACACACACCAATCATGTCTTATAGACCCCCCTTTGATACATATAACATCACCTTGTCCTACTGAAAAGAACCTTGACATGACACCGGACAAATTCCTCATTTTTTTTTTTAAATCACTTTTTTTTCACTGAACCACACCTGCTGCTTTCTGCTTTACAACATGAGCACCTGCACCAGCAAAATTCTCCAGACAACGGATGACTCCAGGTTCCTACTGACAGGGCTTCGGATATCCAACTGCCCTCTCCAACACATTCAGTGTTGCTGCTTGTCTAGTGAATGACACTCCTTGCCATAGTTACACAGCTCCTCTGCTTTGTTATCTTCTCTTACCCTTTATCACAGCCAGGATCTTGTTTGACACACTCATTTTAAAGCGTAGACCTCTATATGGCTCACATTTCCCCATAACCTCCACTCCCCCTCTAAACTATGCCCCTGGCTGCTCCTCCTGCCCCTGGGCCCAGAAGAACAATCGTCCAATTTTTATTAAAACTCCTGAACTGTGGTATGATCTTCCATTCAGCACCAAGCCTGCTACTAGTCTTCTAACTTTCTGCGATTCTCTTCAGATTTCATCTTAGTACCATTTAAGTAACTTCTCAGAGCATCCTCAAACTGTCTTTCACTCATTTGGACTTCACTTTGTTTTCAATCCTTGACTCATGTTGATAATTTTTGATTTCTAAGTTGAAGTCTCAGTTACAATGAAGTATTTTGCCAAAATTCTCAGCACACGATTGTTAACCTGCAACCACAAGTAAGTATCAGCAGCTTGTACATGATGACTTCAAGACTCCTTTACTTTCTAATCGCAAGAGGTTGGTTTTGTTTGTTAAGTGTGCAGTATCGCAAAGGCAAAAAGTGTTATTTACCTGAATAGTCAACAATGTGTGTTGGGACTTTCTCTGGAGTGACGTCAGCAGGGATGGTTATTTCTTCTGCACGCAGGGGTACCTAAAGCCACCACAGGTTTCAGCACAGTCCATTACAGCATCTCAAGAACAGCCACAAGTAACTTCATTAGCATCTTACTGGATCAATATGTTAAAATCAAAACTAAAAAGCAAGAAATACTTGGTACCTGTCAAGTATGTTCATCACGCAAACTTTTCCTTAGCTACATTCTTGAACGGGTGTTAAAACAACATTGTAATTTGCAGTTTGTAGATGACTCACATACACTAGAGCCGCCCTTTCTACCCACCTAAGAAACAATTATTACAGATTTCGTGCTACAAAAGCCCATTTGTTTCACGCCCTCTTCAAGCTAATTGCACCATAAACGGAGAGTTAAAAAACCCTCTGCAGGTACTGACCTCCTCTGGAAATTCTTCCCCAACAAGAGACATGATGAGCGATGTTTTCCCCACCTTAGCTGCATGGGGATCGGGAGAAAATGAAAAACAAATAGAGTCAAGTTGAAGACGTTAAAAAGCCATCTAACACTTGCATTCGGGATGTCTGCAGTGAAAAAGCACCTGATAAGGTGAAACCGGCGGGAAAACAAAGGTGGACTGAGGCTACGTGCCGCTGCACCACACAACAGGTGCTGCTATCCGCAGCGTTAACTAGTTACACCGTTTCTGACCATCACGGACACGACATTGTACTGGTAACAACGTCATCGCTGCACGCGCCGTGTAACCTGTATCAGACTAACTGTCCTTCATTTAACACGTACAAAACAGCATAAAACTGCTCTGTATGGAGAATTATGACAAAGATCGACTTAGCAACGTGCGGCTCACACTGCCAAACTGCGAAACGACCACAGTGATTTCGTGTCCACCATCTGAAAGGCGCTACAAAGGGCGTACGTTGTGTTTTTTCTTCTTTTTTAAAAACTTTGCCATTCCTCTCGCACGCGCAGAGCGCGAAGCGGCGTCCCAGGCAATTCGTGTTAAAGGAGTTACCTTCGGTACCAAGAACGACAGTATCATGGACGAATGTAAAATCACACATTGTCGGTGGACTACTATATTTCCAAGATATTAAATTAATGAAACATTATGTTGAATTTTACCTGACACGTTGTGTAAACACCTTAGTCAGCTAGCTACCCCCCTCGAAAAAAAGTTTGATATTAAGAACCAGATAATGACGGATGAACTCACGTTCCCCAAGCAACAAAATTCTGACATCTCGTTTCATCTTTCTCCTATAAGGCCTGTCTTTCCAAACTCCTGCTTCACGCTGTATCCAAGTATTTACGTTAACACGGGTTACACTCGTCTCTGCTCCATTCCTCTATTCTGTCCAAGGAGAAACGCGCTCAAGCTGCTTCCGGTTCCTGACAGCCGCGCGCTTACTCCCCCTGTCGGCAACAGCGATGTACTGCCCATGCGGAGGAGCGTTGCACGTGCAGCCAAGTGACGTTGGGGAGGGATTCTCCTGCCGGGCGAACTGTATACAACACAATTCACTGGTTTGGAGTTAAAAGTCTTAACTGCACAATATTTTACACCGTCTGAGGAACCATCACAACAAGCGGAGAAATTCTGAACGGCGCGAGTCCGACTTTGTGCCCAAATGGGCACTGCTGGACAAGAAGAAGAGTGAGTTGATGACGGCTTCTTACTTATACAGGCACTTTATTGGTATTTGGGGAAATTGAGCGGGGGCTTGAAAGTGATTATAATTTTTCAAATTTTAAATAATGAGACGGGACTTGGGTTTGCGCCCTGGGAACTTGGAGCTTCTCAGGTGTCCAGGCTGCGAATCCCTATTCACAATTTCCCAGTTTAAGTCCAGGTTAGGAACGGATTAAGAACTTAAAGTGGGGAATTGGTGGACTTTAAGTATCTAACATAAATATACATCGAACCGCTTAGCACCAGAAATGAGGGTGTTTCTTGGATCTTACTTGATCTATTGTGGTAACTATTTCCCCAAGTTAAAACCAACTTGTTGGTTAAAACAATTCATGTCGTAAGTTTTATAAAGAGGGTTTGTATGAGATGTTAATAAAAGCAGAGAAAAACAAAGGAGAAAAGAGACAGAGGAAGACAGTTTCTTCTTACTGGGATGTTTTCTGGGGAAAACTTGGAAAAAAAACAGGAATCTGTGTCAGTTTTCCAAATGTAATGGCAAGTTGATACATTTCTTACATTAAAGACCACAATTTCAGACCAAAAACAATTGTGTAAGTTAACATTTGCATAATACATTTAATTTGTTGTATGCTAATACAGTTCTATTTTGTACAAACTGGAACAGAAAACATTCATCAATATTTAATTACATTTTTAAACAAAACAGTTTGATACGTTCTGACAAAAATAACAGCTCAAATAACAGTTTATCTGTTTTGAATGTGACTAGGTTTACAGTCCAGTATTTCATGGTCTGAACCTTCTTTTTAAATATATAGTTTTCACTGTAAATATATATATATATATATATATATATATATATATATATATATATATAAAACCATCATCTTACACAACAAATATTACAAATNAAATATATATATATATATATATATATATATATATATATATATATATCTAAAACCATCATCTTACACAACAAATATTACAAATTGCACAATATAACCTGTCACTATAAAAAGTAATATCCATTTTTTAAACATACAAATAAGTACCACTTTACAGCTGCGTTGTTGAGTTGGAATATCATTTTAATATTTAATATTGTTTTGGTGTTATTTTATTGTCTTTAGTTGAGCTGATTTATTGTACAGTTTTAAAGTACTTCTTATCTTACTGTTTTTCTGGTCTTCAGCGATATTTGAATTGCTGTAGCCTGTTTTTCAAAAGATAATTCTTTCTTATTCAGACATAAAAAAGTACTGTAACACTTTTTTATAATGTTGCCAGCTTTACAGTAAAAATAGTTGTAATTGGAGGGTCTTAGATGAGACAATTTTGTGTTTGCTTCTCAGTGCTTTAAAAGAAGGGCATGTATTGTACCATAGTTTCCAAACTGTAAGGTTTTTTTCTCACCTTTTGGGCTGATGGGACTTATACTGTGGGGGGGACTTGTATAATAAAAAAGTACATATAAAATAAATAACAAAAATTCTAAATACATGAAGAACTGTTGCTGAATAAAACTACATGTCCACCTGATTGTACTCTGCAAGATCCGTCTTTGAATCATCTACAGGGAGTGGATCTTCCCCTAAAATACATGGTACACGTGACTTGTACTCCGGAAAACACAGTAAATGCCCTAAATATTTCTCTGGGTATCATAGAAAATGTTATGCTATTTAATTATTTGAATCATAAAGTGTAGAACATATTTAGTGATAAAATAAATCAGAAACTTTGCTAATACTCAGTTCTCTGCTGATACGTGAATGGAGGAATTTTACATTCGTCTGGTTAGTTTCATTAGTCCCACTTTATAGACTGGCCCATGGAAAAAAAAATTAAATGCGTTTCCTGGTCCCCAAAATACGAATAGTTGTGAGCCGCTGGGTTACAGTGCTGAGAAATACCGACTTCTCATAACTGAAAGTAATAAAATGCAACTTTTGTCAAGGCCAAAGGAGCGTTTTTTTCTGCTTTCACATAAAACGGGAAAAAGTGGCAAAACCCAAGTAGAATCTAAGGACAAATACTTAAACTTTTAAAACTTTTCCTGTCGATGGTTTGAAAAGTTAATGGCATATTAATTAGGCAGTGAAAACAATACACAAGAACAGGAGAAGACTTTTTGAAGAACATACTTCTTACACAATAACATCTTAAACACAGTGGTTTGCTGTGATAAAACAATTTAGGTCCAATAAGAGAAATTCTTCTCAAGACTAAAGTCTAGAAACATCCAAGAACACACCAAAAACACTGAAAAACCACTAAAATATCATAGTTTTTTCTTTGTCATTGTTGAACAGAATAGCAAGCATACACGCCACAAAATACTCTCACACAATATTCTGCTGAAAACGCGTCATTCTTCCTCCATAGACTTCTCGATTTCTTTCAGTCTTCTGGAAAACTCTTGGGCCTCCTTGTCCCCAACCCTGGCGGCCAGCATCTTCACAATTGGTTTTTCTGTGTTTGGGCAACAGATTTGAAATAATCTGAGGAGTTCTGTACAATGACATACAGTAGGTGAAAAACAGAGGGATTGCAGTAACATTGACCTGTATCAAAGGAAAAATCATAGTAAAATGGGGTGCAGTTAATAAGACCCGAGACTGTTGCGTCGGGATGTTTCGGTAAAATGGCATGACAGCTGTGTCTCTACTGTCTCTCGTGGGTTCACGAGCTGTTGAAGGTGCATAATGCACCTCCACAACGGGAGAAAAGAACCGGCATCAAACTGAAACTGGCAAGAGAGGCCCCACCCAGCAATTTCTACACATACTTTGCTGCGTGACTTTTTTTGGTTCCTTGCTTCACATGGCTTTGCAGTCGTCCCTTTTTCAGCAGCCCTCCTTCCAGAAGTTACTCGAGAGGCGGCAGAAGAACAGCTGAAGGGAATTTTTTGGAAGGCGGATATTATGACGTATTAAATGGATATTATTCCACTTCCCCACGAGTCAGAACTTATTGGCTGCACCTCATGTTAATCAGGTTAGCATCGGACTGCCAGAGCTCCACTTTACCACTTGGTTTGCTGCGGGTCAGATGTAAGATGACAGGTGGCAAGTTCTTGGCCACACTAGATGCGCTGGGCCGGCCTGGCCAGCAGAAGTCACTGAGCGGCGCTACAGCATCCCCAGCAAAATCGTTGGTGGACAGCCAGTCGTAGTCCATCACGGTGAAGGTGACACAAGCACACCTGTGTCTGTACTGCTCCGGGCTGACATGGCTGTAGGAGGCGGGATATAATGGAAAGCTACATACTCAAAGGGGATGTGCATGGAGGGAAAAGCAGCGAGAAATCTGCATGCGTGAGCTAACGAAAGCAAAGGTTGACACCAGATGTGGCGTCTGAACAACCAGAATTTGGTCCCAAGTCGGTGCTGTCACTCACAAGTAGAAGAGCTCGTCGAAGACGGGATGCAGCGTCTTGGCCTTCACTTGCGTGCGCTGGCTCTTCGTATTGGGAAAGAGGTGGTGAGGACAAAGCTCCACAATGACAAATGGGTCACTTAGACCTGCCAGAAGGATAAAGAAGCATGGCAGGTCAAGTTAGATTGTCTAGGCTCACTGGGGATTGGTTGGTCTCACACTGACATCTTACATGTGCACTAACCATTGGCATCCAGGGCAATGATGTCAGCTGCATGCAGAATCTCCACAGTCAGCCGCTGGTCACTGGGCTCGTAGTAAAACTTCACACTGATCCGTCCAAACCTACTGTGCTTGAGTGTTTTCTGCAAGGTAATTGCATGAAGGTAATGCATGTTGTCTGTTTGTAAAATCAAGACCACACAGTGCATCTGAAGTGAATGACCAGCCAACTTTTACTGTGCCTGTTGGTGGATGTGAGTTATGATGAGTTGGACCTGAGTTACGATGACTCAGACCCGAGTTATGACGAGTTAGGCATTCTATAATGAGTTGAACCTGAGTTATGATGAGTTGGACATGTTTTGTGATTTGTTCTTGTATCTGAAACTGGAAGCATGACTGTGATTGACATTGTTAGACTGGGACCTGCACACCCAGGGGGGTGGTGGACAATGAGTTGGCTTTGGCTCTGGCTCTTCAAAAAAATTTTTTAAGGTTCCATCGGGCTCATTTCCTCTTCTTCTGGATTTTGTCCGCTTTACTTTCAACATGAATCTTGTTCGTTAATTTCTGTGTCCTTTGCCTTTTTACTGTCTGTTAGTTGTTCTGAGGGAACTTCAAATTTAATTTAAATTCATCACATCAACCAACCCAGCATGTTAATCTAACGTTGAGTTGACGCTCTATGAGATTCCGCAATTAAATTCACTTAGTTGGAACAATAAGCAATTAGAACCTCCAGCAGGAGAAAAGCTGGATATCTGCCTGCACCAAGGGAGAGAACCACTCTGTACCTGGTGGGAAATTTTTTCCAGGAAATACTGTTCGATTAACTCGGTAGTTGAACACTTGTTCAGTCGTAGTTCCTCCTCCAAGACCTGCAACAACATAGACACTGTGTGACGGGAGTCTGCCTTGCTGCCAGGTGACCGAAGAGCTTAAGTACATCTCCAGATCATTGACACCTTCAAGTCTGAGTTGCGAAGGTCCTCCAGAGTCATCCCCTCTCCTGCAGCATGGAAGAACTTCAGGAGAGCCTAGAAGATTCAAAAAGCAACCCATCTTAAAATTGCTGCGAAGGCTAGTGGACATTTCTAGAATTGTGACATAGTTAATGTACGTCAAATTCTTGATTGTGGTGCTGCTGGAATTTCCTCCTGGATGCAACATCTTTATTTCTGGATTCACATAAATGCTGTAATAAATGAAAGGCACATAGATGACAGAGATCAACAAGAACAGCCTTGTTTACCCCCCCTTCTGACCTCTACGGTGTAGTGGAACCTTCCGTAGAACTCCACTTGTACACCTCGGTTCTCCACGACGGTGTCCAAGATCATTCTAAGGAGGAGGGTCCACAAATCCTGGAGAACTCTGGGAATAAAGGGGACACTAATGCTGAAGCCGTACCAAGTAAATAAATAAAAACCACGCATGTATACTACTAATTTTGTAAAAAAAAAAAAAAAACAAGGACTCTGATTACCTGTTTAAATTTTCCTTTACGAGTGACTCACTGAGGATTGTTAACGTGTCGTTCAAATACTTCATCAAGGGGGCCACAGCCTGAAGGAGAGAGAAAAATATTAGACTGACATAGTCTAAGTACTGACTCTGTTTAGGTGAATTTTACTCTTAGACATGAGCGGAAGAACCAACTGCCTACACGACAAACAGAAATTAGGTTGACTTACATCCTCGTTTTGGATGGAGTCAGGAGAAAGGCTGATGTGCTGGATGTATTTCTTCAAGTCTGAAAGCATCTGACCAGACCCATGCATCACCATCATTGCAGATCAAGAAGCATTTGTTAGTGTTTCCTCAAAGACTGCAGCCTATAGCCCTCGGTCTTCACTCGCACATCACAACCTGTCATTACTCTAATTAACCTATTCGTGCCGCGGTAAACTCTCCAAACAGCACATCCAGCATCCCAGGCATAAATTCACTGCCGTAAATTTGCTCAGTTTGTGATTAAAACATCCAAAGTGAAACGAAACAGTTGCAACTGTGTGGAGACTGGATCTACTTCTACAGCAATTTGCTTGTTTTCCTGTTTTGATCACTATAGTATTTGAGACTAAAATCTCACTGTTCAACACAGCCAAAGATATTTATCCAAGATTCCATGAAACACCACTGCTGCTCATTTTTTTCATTCCTACGACCCACCCACTACCATGCAAGTTGTTGAAACACATCCATATTTTTACTTACCTTGTCAGTGAGGTTTGTGATTATGCGTTTGGCCTCTCTTTGCAGGTCCAGATCAATGTTGTAGAGCTGGGCATTGAGGGCCTTGTTGACTTGCTCCTTGGCCTCAGTTCCACAAGAGTCTTCCAAAGCTACCCGAAGACTTCTCCAGTCCCAGTCCTGGGGCAAGTTGCCCAGAAATGATCGCACGTGTTCGACATCGTTTAGGGCAACACACAGCTAACGGGCAGGCCCAAAAACAAAGGGAGGAGGGCAGGGAGAAGAACGAGAGAACAGAGCAGGAATAAAGGGTTGATAGGAATCAGGAAAGAGAATTTGAGAAGATACAACATGAGCAGCTGAAAAAGATTGAAAGCATGACCTCAGCAATCCCGCGACGATCTCCTGGACTTGTGTGACAGGAGTTTAAAAATCGACAACTTCGTGCACTTGTGATTCCCCGTAAGGTGTCTTTAGAACTTTACCTGCACAGTCAGGTTCTTGTTTTCTTGTCCTGGCTGATTTCTTTCAATTTTGCGCTTGATCAGCTCTGAGTACCACACAGCTGCCCTGCAGAAGTCCTGCAACCAGGAAGTGGGGACATGTCTATCGTTTTATTTGCGATGCCATTTAAGTCCAGGTATCTAACTGATCATTTGGAACCTGAATCATTTTTAACAACGTGTTTGAACATTATGCCCGGGTTCGCCATGCCTGTCGGGTGCGGCATGTGGCCATCACTCACGTCGATGAGATGGGTCACAAAAATGAAGCCCCCCGCAGAGTCTGGCCAGGCCAGCTGCACCCAGTATTGTCTGACTTCATTAAAACAGGCCGTGACATCAATGGCAGAAGCACTGTGCTTCACCTGGCTGTGGACCGGCAAGAGCTGTGTGCGGTGAACAGAACCAAAGACTCAGTGATCCCTCACCCAACATACACGCTTTCAAACATCTACAACTAGGAGCAAATCAAAGTATCAATCAAAATCACCTGGCAAAGGTCACAGTCTATTTCACAGCATTATAATATCCATTAAGCAGAAAGAGGCATTTTACAGCTTACATGACCCTACCCCCCCCAAGTGCACGTACTCACATGGTCCATCTCAACTGCTTTGCTGATCCTTTCACATGTCTTCTCATGAACTATCTGCAGCCACTTCTGAATGGAAGCTTTGAACCACTCGTGAAAGTTTGTCAGGGCCAACATCTTTGTCTCCCTGAAAGGAGTTATGACACAGATACTGCAAGTGAAACCTCTTGGCATCAATCCTTTTCAGCCCCGCGCAACACTAAATCCTTTCATTTTCAGATGAGCTCTCAAATCATATGATTTCACTTTTGCACAAAAGAGTCAAAGTACAGACTCTTTAGCAGTAAAAACTGCTTCAACTGTAGCTGCTTCCTCCATCCTTATGGGTTTGCGTTGAGTCCCCGGTTCAGGTAATGAAGTAAAATAATAACCTCAATTGTTTGTTAAATGCAGATGAAGTGTTTTGATTGGTTGTTGTGAAGACTAACCCCTCAGAGCCCCAGTTTGTGGGAAAACTTGTGAAAACCTGCGCTGTTGTTCTACCGTCTGGTGGAATGTGACCATATTAAACCTAATCATGTCCAATGGTAAAATATGCTTCATTTACACAATAAAAAAGAAGCAAATTAATGTCAAACTTTACTTTAATCTCTCATCCCCTCTTTACTTGGTAAATGGCCACATGCAGTGACATGACACCAAATATTCGTTCCAGCTGATCTCTTGAGGAGAACTAATGATTTTGTATTGATGTTATTTGAATTGTGCCTTGGTAGGCATTTCAGAGATGAAGGGTAGGAAAAATGAGGTGACAGTGTATTGTGAGAATCAGACACCAGAAATGTGCATTTAAGGGTCACTGACTGGATCTGTATGCAATTTCTGGGGGAGAAATGAGACAAACACATCTTGCCTCTTGAATAATTAAACTTATACAGAAGGAATTATGTAAATTTCTTTGTGTCTTTTGTGTTTCTTAAGGCCTTCTGATGCTAAGAACATAGAATGCAGCTCTCACTTGAGGGGCAGGAACTCCCTGTATAATCTGAGGGTCTTCAGAGACATGTACAGCTCAAAAATGGTCTCCCCCATGGTCGGTGTGAACCGAAAACTCTCCTCTTCCAGGGTCCCGCACACCTTCTCCATGGCTACTCTCACATCATTGGCCACCTTGGGGTTTACAGAATTAGATATAATATGACTCGCAAATGCTTCTCTGCAGAATAGAATATTGAAATCAGCTCAGTTTTTTCTCTTTGTTCTTATACTGTTAACAATTTATCTTATGAGGAGAGAAATCCACAAAATTCTTACCAGTTTTTCCAGCTGGCGATAAGATGCACTGAAAAAGTTCACTTTCACAGAACTGTATTTGCAAAAAAAAACACCAAATTAGATTTTGAATTAAATAAGTTACTTTTTTATTCTTCCATGTACAGCACCTTCAGAAAGTATTTACCCCCTTCTAGTGTGTTGCAAATTAAAGCACATTCATATGGGATTTTTCCCAGAGCTAGAACAGCAGACCAGGCCAGGCCTGCTCTCACAAACCCCGACAAGCTGCCTGTAGAACTTCCAGATGGAGTTGTTAGAAGGAAGAAGCGCTGGAGAATGTTACAGAGATATCAGCAAAGCTTTGAACCTTCACTGTAAAAATACACTGGAACAAAGACACAGCACAAAATGGACATTCCCATGGTTGGGGCCCTGTCACAAAACTGAAGAACTGGTCAACATGGGGCATTATCAAAGAATATAGCATGTCAACAATGTCTTTGGGAGAGGGGCTAGAAGGCAGCCACTTCTGAGAAAGGTCAACATTAAGTCATGCCTCGAGCTTGCTAGCAGCCAGATGAGAAGACTTGAAAGCTTTTGGAAGAAAATTTTCCTGACTGAAAGCAAATGGCAATTTTTAGTGCCAACCATATACAGTCCAACACCCAACACCCATATCGCCAACCTTACTGTCAAGTGTGGCAGCGGCAGCATCATGCTCTGGAGTGCTTTTCACCAGGAGATCCTGGAAAGTTTGTTGTCATCAAGCACAACATTGTTGGGGGCAAAATACTGGCAAACCTTTTTGGAGCACCTGTTTCAGTGAGCTGGAGATCTGGGTTTAGGTAAAGATTCTGTTTCCATCAGGACAACAAGGTAAAGCACACAGCACAACCTCCCAATGAAGGAGGTTAATATTTTGGAACGGCTTAACCAGAGCTCAGAATTCCAGTTGAAAATCTGTGGTGTGACCTGAAAATTGCATCCCCTCATGCTCTCCATATAATTTGGCAGCAAATCTGCATTGAAGGGTGGGCAAAAATTCCAAGATCTAAATGCGCAAACATCATATAGATATGTCTGAGCAGATTAATGGCTGGAATTGCTGCCAAGTGATTATGCACAAAGTATTGACTTGGTAGGGTGAAGACTTTTGGAAGACAGTTCTTGATGGTTCAGGATCACACATTACTGCTCTCAACCCACAGCCTGGATGCCAAGTCAATCCTAAACCGTATGTCCTGTTATAATCAAAAATCGACAGACAACAGTCGGCATGACATCTCTGTTCTTTGCCTTTGCCGTCCACTGTAAGGAGACTTTTCCTCTAGAGAGAGACATTGAGAGCCCAGAGCTGTACTGTCCAATTATTTTCCCCAGTTTGAATTCCAAACATACCCCTGAATTCACAGAAAGCTTCAACCATGTCTCCTCTTGTCACACGAACCGCTGCAGCTCTCACAGGATAGAATTTATCATTAGTGACGGGAGAAACTCAGCCAAAAGTTTATTTGCAGGTGTTGGCAACAACAAGAGCACCTCCTGCCCCACCTTGAACTCAGTGTCTGGACCATTGGTCATACCATGTTTTCTGGGCCTTCTGATCCTCCTCCATGTTTGGCAACTTTGCCATTTAAGAAATCTGTCGACCCAACGCTTTCCTTCAGCCAACACTACCCTTACTGTGGAAAATTTGGTGTGACAGGGTAACTACTTTCTGAAGAAAGCCCAACATTAAGTCATATCTGGAGTTTTCTTGCAGCCATTTGACAAAACTGTACATCTAACACGACCATGTGGAACTATAATTTCACCAACGTTTCACAATACTTTGTCAAAACGAACCATTTAATCCGAAAACTTTTCCTTTCACATTAGAACTGCTGCACTAAAAACTTTTGAGGTTCAGCTGCAATTTTTCAAAACATACACTGGTAGGAATTCATGGGAATGACTTCCCAATAACAAAAACGTGTAGCAGCCACTAATCCCACAAAAGTGCGACCTCCACGTACCTCAAGAATATTTGACTGTAAATATTCTGTCCTTTTTGCACGTCAGCACACACAGCATCCACAATGAGGACCAGCCGTCTCAGCTGCTGTTCCAAGGTCTGTAACATACAGCAAGACACCTGACAGACTGGAGACAACTTCCGATACATTTCATGTCACTCTAAAGGATAATCTGACAAAGGTATTTACGTAGTTTTGTGCGTAATCAATCAGACCAAAATATATCCACTGTTTTCAGGAAACACTCTAACTCACCCCTTCGTCCGGTTTCAAATTTGAAATTACCCCCTCATACCATTCCACGGTACTCTTCTGTTGGAAAGAGAAAAGCCCAAGTGTCACAGTGCAACACAAAAGGCCTGAAATGCAGAAACGAAAACAGAGAGGATGGATTATTGATATTTTGAACACAATACCTTCACGACAGTAGAAATCTCCAGGGGGAGTTCACTGCGCCTGGGACACAACACTTTGAAGACCTGTGTGCCATGGAGGTAGCCTAAGCCCCTGTTTTGAAGCCAAAGAGGAGCACAAAGGAGCTATTAGCGATGTACAAGATGCTGACAAAAGAAACCCGTTATTTCCATTGTATTTTTTTGTCCTGAAATCCAAACTGACTGAAGTAACAGGTTTTGCGAAAAGATTTTCACATAAACCTCTTCCCCAATATTTCAGCTCCCAGTTCCCGAGTTCCCAGAAAAGCAAGCAGAATACATTAACCCCTGTCTCTCGGAGTCCTCCTGTGAGTCCGCGTTCAAACACAGTTTCTGCCATTTTGTTCACTTCTGTTCGGCTGCAGTTCCGTAGAGCAACAGTCCATGATGGTTGGTATGTTTTATTGTCTTTCCCCCACTTTATACTGTTTTCATTTGTTCATTTTTAAAATAAATGTGACTATTAGATGTTCATTGCTGCTACTGTTTACAATAAGGAACGAAATGTAATGTATCATTGTGAAAAAGTAGCTGCATATAAATGCATAAACCCATATTAACAACCTCATTAACTGTGTGGTCATTTGATCGTTTGTGTTTGAATTGTTCTTTATCACACAGAAATAGGTATTTTGAGATAAATTTGGGATATTTTGGGGAAATTAACTGGGGTTCTTGGAGGAACCCAAAATGAATCAGAATTTCATGTATAAGAAATAAAGGAAATTGCTTCCAATTTCTAAGTTTGCAGAATTCAAGTGATTTCTAGGAACCAGTTACACCTGGATACTGGAGTACAGGCGTATAGCTATGAATAAAGAAAAAGTAAGATGGTCACTTTGCAGCACAGTGGTTTGAGCTGCAAAACTCCATATTTCAGCACCAATGAATAACCAGTAATAGTAATAATAATAATAATAATAATAATAATAAACTTGCCTGACATAATAAAGTGACATGTGGTCTGATTTTAGAGAAAGTTCTTTCAGGCTAAGTTACTATTCTCACCTAATTTTACATTTTTAAATAGTAAGGAGTCTTTTTGGAGTCTTGATGAAGTTGAGTATGCCAAAGCTTCCCTGGAGTGTGAAGGTGAGAAGCACCACTGAGCCACATTCCAAGCGTGTGATTTGGAAAACAAAGCCATGCATAAAGGACACAGACGTTTCCATCCACGTCGGAGGCCATGGCAATGAGGGTCTCAGTCACCTTAGCATCATCTCGCATCGGCTGATGGCTGTGCTATTGCAACATGGGAAAATCTTCCGCAGCCTCTTCAGCAGCGACAAGCAATAGTCGGTGTGAATTTGGAAGCTCTCGGCCAACTTCTTCTCCTGCACAAAAACACCAAGGAAAAGTTCAGACCTTCACAACAATTACGGAATTTCCTAACAGTTTAAAGGTCCTACAGTAGCAATGGACATAATACTCCCGTATTCAAGCTGGCATCTATAACACTTTATGATGTTTTTGGTTTAGCTAAATATTTGTTTTTATGAAGCCAAACACTTGCTTAAGTAACTGAGAAGACTAATGAATGAAAGTCAGAATGACAGATTAGGAGACTGAGGAGAGGAGCAGTAAGCGACTCATTCAGGATGTACCAGATTTCCTTCCAGGGCTGAGGAGGTCCACTCCATCTCAATGGCTTTCAGGAGTTCAAGCAAGAAGGTGTAACTCATCCTCTGAGAGCGGTGGTGGCGGCTGTAGCACAGCCATCGTCTGCAGACAAGGGAAACACGAGACGGATGTAATCTTTAAACCACTGCAGGGGTGAGAAAAGTCTTTCCATCTTCACGACCTCAGGAGGCTTTCTTCACGTTCTCATGTGCCGTGAAACACCCAGTGGACCTGAGGATTATAATGAGCTGTAAAAACTGCACAGTTCTGAGTCTCAAAAGTTGTGGCCATAACTTGAGAAAAGTGGTGCACTTAGGTTAAATGTTAAATGTCTGGGTGGTGTTTACTGGTCCATTTATTTCTTTTTCCATTTCAAAAGATTTTCATTTAATCGAACTAAAAAGTTTCTGGCTGATGTTAAGTTGGGCAAAAATCCACCCTTTGCCACCCGTGTTTAACTTGCAGTTTCAGTGTTTTCGTTTTGTTAGTGAGTTGAATGAAACAGCAGTTTTATAACATAGATGTTATGTTCCCCTGCCCTTTCAGGGGATTTTTCTGCTGTTCTGGTTAAATTCGGTATTTACTCCTCTTACACCATCATAAACGTATTTTCTCTTGCCAGAATCTCTCTGGTTTCCTCGGCTTTACTCATATACAGTAGTTGCCTTTTCTGTTGCTCATGCAACTTTTCACTGCAACATTTTGACTGAGTTCACGCTTGAAGCCAGAAACCGGTCCCCTTTGGCTCTGAGATACACACACGACAGCGAGCTGCAGCGGTGTCAGGTCCATCTGCATGGCATGATGGGACAGCACAGTCCAGGCAGGCTGACAAACCTGCCCCTCCCAGCTGTAACACTCCGCCTGTAGGGTAAAGGTGTAAACAATGGTGAGCAATGGTGAACTTTTACACCACCAGGTACTTGAATTAGGAAAACCAAACAGGACAAAATGTTCACCTGCATCTCAAAGTGTTCAAACTCTAAGATCTGGTTGAGGATCTTCTCATGGATGGTCAAGTATGATTCTGTTTTACTTAATGCGGTGTCTCTCTGGGGGGGGCAGAAGTAAAGTTATGTAATTCAGCGTATTCTTGCAAAAAAATAAAACACTTTCTGTTTTAATCAATCCAGCCTGGTATAATAAACCAGTCTGTACTGGTCACCTGATGATTGTCGGTACCTGACTGGTGAACAGCTTCAGTATGAGGTGACACTCCCCCTGTACCTTGGAGGCACTGGATCGCGGCTCCAACTTGAACCACTGATCAAACCCATTCACCGGAATGTCCTGAATCCAAAAAACATGTCTCTGTGTTCATTTGGACACATTCTTGGCAGCCGGTTACTCGCACAACATCTTCAGGAAGTCCTCACGTTAATGGGGATGTTGAGGCAGCCCAGAAAGTCATCCACATTCTCCTCTGTTGCCAGAGCTACGGCACCGTTTGCCCTGACGGACTTGGCGATTTGCTTAAAATACCTGCAAGATGTTACAGAACGAAAGGCGTTTCACGTTTTCACTCCATCACAAACATACTCCATGTTCAAACATATAACCTTCCCCGATAAGTCAGGGAAATTGGAATTACTCAAAATACAATTGTCCCGGTGTTGGCAAACGCTCCACCAAAACGCGGTCACTACCTGCCCATTCCCTTGAAGCCGCTGACTTCGTTGAGCTTCCTGCAGGCCTCAGCCACGGAAACATCATCATCGTGGTCCCTGGAGAAGTAGAGTTTTCTGGTTATCATCTCTGCTATTAAAGCAGCAATGTCATTTGTGTCTTTATAGGTTTGTGGTTAAAATACACTTTGGATGAAAGCGTCTAACGCTGCGCCAAAAGTAATATGAACCAAACTGTTTAGCTTTTTTGAGGCAGATTTAATAAGGATGTAATAATCAACATTCCGACGGTCTGCTTGAGATGTGTAACGGGAACAGAAACGATACCCATAATTCATTTTGGTTGTAATTCTCTAGTCATCTTTTTCCTTAAAGTTGCTGAAAAGGAAAAACAAACTCCTATCCAATCCCCTATGCTGATAGATTCATCCCATCTACTGGGTTCTCGTAATTTTCAACTTCAATGTGCCAGCGTCAGTATCCACAGCGACGATGCATCTCTCCTTACATACACACTCCAGATGCCAATGTAAAGAACGTTTTAGGAGGACGAGAAGAGCTTTGAGTTCTGATGATGGCTGGTGGGTGCTGATACTGACATGCTGATCACAAAAGGTGCACAAATGTTTTGTCTCAGGTTGTTGTATCTCACCAAATATCCAGATGAAGCAGATCACTGTAGACATCATCAATCTCACTACAAAAAGAGACACACAAGTGTAAACAGTTTAAAAAAAAGGCTAAAAGTGACTACAAGTGTTTCCTTGTATCATTTCAAAAGGTCATACCTGTTGTTGTAACCAACCTTTGAAAGTACAATTCTTTCAGAAAGGAAGATTCGAGAATATTTGTGGCAACGTTACAGAACGAATAATCAATATCGATTTTGGACAAAGCTGAAAACCAGCTTCCTGGTACAGGGTTGTGTTTTAAGCAGACTTGAAATTTGATATCTAAACCAAACATACTTACAATATGAAATGCTCATTCCAGACAGGATTGAGCGTTTCAGGTTTGACCTCTGTGACCTGGATGCACTTGGCAGCGAGCACCTCCCGGACGCTGGGCCGCTTCTCCAGCTTGTCCTTCTTCTTGCGAAAGCTGAACCTCCTCTCTTTCCTCTCCTCAGTCTCCCTAGGACTCTGTCCCAGCAAAATTCCCAGCATGCAGTAGGGGTCACTGTATCCTGAAGTGCCACCAGACATACATAATAGTTTCGTTAATCTTTCTGCTGTGTACTTGCTTAAATTTGTAAACTATTCCTTCAAGAACAAAATTCTGCAGTCTTGTCACTGACGTAATATAAGGGGAATGGAAGCAAATCGCCTCCTTCATTTTCTGTTAATTGCATGGAAATCGGATGACCTGCGTGGGGGGGTAGAAGTGGACTGTTATCTATCCACTTATTAAATATTAATTAACCACTATAATTAATTATTTAATTCATCTCATCAGACAAATTCAGACATCAGTCACCATGCGGCAGTATGCACACAGCTGGAAGCTACACGTGGAAAATGTGTCCATGCTTCTCCTGCACGGTAGCCTTTTCCATCAAGTTGTCGACAGCTACAAAACTACATCCAAATGTTATTGATCAGCATTCTGGTGTTACAGTATTTATCAGAAACATGCAGGTCAGCTATGCTTCTCACCATTTGCATCTTTGGCCATGAGATTTCTTCCTTTCATCACAGAAACTCTCAGTGAGAAACTTGCTCTCTGTAATAATCAAGGGTCAGTAGGAAACAATGAAGGGAAGGAATAATGACAAACCCTCATTTCTACCCGAGCTGAAAAACAGGCGAAGCACTTGTACTGTTGCATTTCAAATATGAACAAATTATAATCATAACACCAGATAACATCCCTTATTTTCACTAAATCAGCAGGTTTTGGCACTCATCACAACACGTTCACAAATGAGGGATGGTCACTTAGAAATTTGTCCGAAATCTCGTGCATTTGGGTCAAAGTTTCGTCAGATGTGCAGTGCCTGTAAAAGTTGGGAATGGCATTTAGAGAACATTTGTTAAGATTTGTCAAATTGGCTGACTGAGGGGAGGTGGGGCTTCTTTCAGGCCGACATTGTCTGCACAAATAGTTGGTTGTCACCACACAGACTTCAAGTGCGGATAAAGTTGGAGCCAAATGATAACCATGCGGTAAATTTTTTAAAAATTACTTCATTGTTCTGCAGAATGAACATTTTAACTCTGCCATCTCAGTGTCTGTAGAAAGGGATTAATACCCCGCACTACAAATAATAAGGAACTGCAAATAACTGCCAAACATCTGCTCGGCCAAGACGTGAATAGCAAATTGTTTTTCATGCAAATCATTCAGGGAACCCACTGGAATGAATGCTTACTTTTGATTCTCTGACTTTCTGCAGAATGATGCTGTGTTCCTCCAGACCCATATTGAAAACCTGGAAAGGAAAGAGAAAGCGAATGTTCTCAAAAGGACAGTCAGAAAGTATTGCAAGGGGTTAATGACATTTGTGTCTTTGTAACATCGAGGTTGAGCGAAGATGATGCTCAGAAACCATCTAGACATCTTGCAGATGACCACCTAATACCCGATCCTGGCTGGAGTTCAACGTTACTCCATCACTGTGCCTGAAACACAGCTACACATTTCTGTTGAAGCCCAACCTGAAGCTCTAATCATTGCTCATACTAAAGAGAATGTTGCCAAATGTATGGAAGCATTTCTGCATTTTTTTTGTTTCAGACAAGTTTACTGCCACATGAGGTATTACCATGGATGGGTAACTTTGATCCTCTTAGTTCCTACACTTAAAGAAAGAAATCCAACCAAAGAAAAGCTCAAGATATAGAGAAGAGATAAAGAAGTTGAGAAACAGGGATGGTACCCTCTGTATATAACCGAACAGTTCTGCTTCACTGGTCACGTGGTCTGGAGCAGGGACCCCTGCCCTGTTCACGATGGTGTACACCACTTCTTCATACAAAAGGTCCAGCTACAAAAAAAAACAGGCATCACTGAAAACACATTCACTTGGAAAATATCAACACAGGTTGTTCCAAAGTATTCTGAAACAACCCTTCTCCTGGTATCCAAACCTACATCAATCTCGAAAATTCATCCATACTAAACAGCAACAAAAGATACTCCTGTCACTCAGACCTCATGTAATGGGGGTCTGTACACTTTTTCATACAACAGGCTTATTATTCGGTTCAATGGCATTTGCCAGTTACCGTTATTTAACTGATATAGCGGGGTTTTTCCCCATTTATACCTTCTTCTTAATCTCCGTTACACTGAAGGTCTCAACCAATGAGAATCATTGAATAAAAGATATATAAACCACAACAGAAATAGTAAATTCAGCACTATTGTTACTATTAATTCATTTTGTTTATGCTTTTCTCCAAAGCGACTTACAATGACTGTCACGGTCACCAGGCGATCAGTGACTGTGGGTTCAAGTGCAGGAGTTGTATATACAGTGAGAGGGTGTGAACAAAGATGAAGAGGAGCGATGAGGACCGGTGAGCTTGAGTGCGACGACAAACAGGAGACTCAGGAACAGGAGGACTGTGGGATTCGGAGACGTGGGGGATGTGGAGAACAGAGGACTTGGGAAACAAGGAGGAGAATTTAACACAGAAGGGTTGACAACAGGAAGAAAGCAGCAGCAAGGAGCAGATCACACTCAAAGCAGACAGGCTAGGCAGATGGCGAACGCTGTTGAGGTTCTGCACCAATGGAGACTTTGTTGAACCGCTGGGTTGATGATTTGACTGAAATCAATGCGGACAGTTTGATGTATTGCAGTCAACTGGGTTGCTGACCTCAGGAGTTTGCACAGTGATATACCACTGTTGGATCGTTTTTACAGGAGTGCTTCAGGGCAGGCAGACTTTGCTGGAATTTTCCACAATTTGAAAAGTTTGTGAGCTCAACCAGGCCTCCGATATGACTGGAAGTGATTTAAGCAAAGTGCTTTGTTGCACAAAATGACGTCAGGGCGTCACCCCAAATTGTGGGTTTACCTTGGAGAAAACTGCTGAGAGACAGGACTGTGACCCAACCCATGTGAATAGATATTTTAGCACCTTTTCTTACCAGGAACACATGCCTAGAGGGATTTAAAACATTCTGATGCAGAGATCTCCAGCCAGAGTTGGGATCACACCCTTCAGAGCAGCAAATCACTTCCCTCAATGGATGCATCAGTAAGATATAGTGCTGCAAGTTCAGGTTTGCAACATTTGTTGGCTGTTCCACCTTGGAGGAGATGTTCCAACACGTGGCCATGGGTTGCTGTGCCCAATATGGACGATTGAAGAGCTCTTTGCCCAGCAAGACCCTGAAGACCTGACAGAGATCCTGGAGTTGGCAGCTGCCAACCTGGGCCTCAGTTTGATCATACATATCGAAAACGATAAAACGTAGGTCAACCCTCCTGGCTGGAATGGCTGAAACCTGCGACACAAAAACCCCAAATTTGGCCCAGTGACAGATGAACCTGCAGCCTCAGAACCCCGGGCAGGTCCCCAAATTGTGTCTGTTCCAGTTTTTCGATGTGAAAACTGGGACAAAACCACCATTTCCCTGAGGAAAGAGAAGTTTTGGCAGTGACATCATGGTCACTCAGTTCCGCTATTCTTCTGCTGACCCAAAAAGCAGTGCCTGGGCTCAGCATTTAGATGCGGATTTGGCCTGTGTGGAGTTTGCATGTTCTTCATGGTTTCCTGCTGCAGTCCTACAACATCTTCTTCGAGCAACCTGGTGAGCGTCACTTGGCTGCAGCGCGTACGTTTGTTGCATCGCTCCAGTTTACGGACATTTGATTGATGTGAGGCTGTTTACTGCAGTAGATCTAGTCTCACTGTTCATTGCTTCAGAGAACAGTGTCCAATAAATGAATAAATGTTCTGTGAAGCACTTGTGAAGAAGTGTTCATGCTGCGAGGATCCTCACCTCACTTCTGCTCATTCTCTTAGGGACGCAGGATCGCTCCCTGGTCTCAGGTGGCAGGGGGTCACCATCATCCCCTCCAGCCTGCGGGGAAACAAGAGGCTTTTCTCTCATTCTGACAGTGTTGTTCCTGGTTCCTTGGTACATTTGTCCAACAGCAAGAGGTGCCTTCTTATCGAGTTTTTTCCTGAACCCCATCAAAACACCATTTGAAATTCAGGTCACTGTGAAAAGATGCCTGGGGTGGACCCTCAACTGACAAAAAAGAACGGGAAGACAATCCGCAAATTATTTTGTTTCTAACTCCAGTCGCTTTGACCTCTAAGTCCGTTAGCGAAAGCTTAATAATGCACGTTTTGCTTGATTTATTGGAAGCTTTACGTCTGTACAAGTATTCCTCTCATAAACAAGACATATTTTTGCCTTAATGTTATTTTTAATTGTTTTGATGAACTTTGACCTGCATTAAAATGAGCACTTTGTTATATGCACCTCAGTCTCCATGGTAACGGTACAACTGTTCTTCCCAGTGGTGCCACAATCGCCAAGTCATGAACTTGGGAAGCAAGCGGTAAACACTGTGGATGTGAGATGAATAAGCCATCCCACACTCTGGTCTCTGTGTGCTTTACATGATATAAGTGGGGAAAAAATAAATGCTCTATATGTCATATTTTTTGCCTATTTTTAACTGTAAACAACTACTGGAGGTTTCGATGAGAAAAATTCTTCATAGCGACAGTCGCAGAGAATGGCAACAACCTGCTGATGCATAAGGTCTTTAGGTGAAATCTTACTTCAGTCCAAATATTCGTGCTCTTCTCAGCGTGGTGCCTCTTGGAGTTAATGAAACGCAAATAACAGCAATATAATAATGACAAATTACAGTCTATTTCTGCTGTTATCCCTTGAGCTTCACTTGGATGCAAGACATTTCCTTTGTGCCTCAACCTTATTTTGGTTTGTGGGATCTGGGCATTTGACCATGGTGGACAGACCTGAGCCTGAGCAGAGCGCTGCACATCCTCCTGTTTCTCAAGAATGTTCCTCATACGCTGGAAGAAGTCATTGGTGCCTTCAGTAACCCTGAAAGGACAAAACAACTCTGACCATTTCACAAGCACTAGCATTCTGAACTTTATTCTTCAGTCATTTTGAAAGTGTAGACCAGCCGTACCCGGCGTTCAAACTTGATCGTAGGAGATGCAGTTCAGAGTTCAGAGACTGTGATTAACCATTCTTATTTGAATAAATGGATTTTTTAGAAATGTTTTACAACCACAAAGTCTACAAATATGTTAGATGTATGAGACAGTACATCAAATACTATGTTCAAGACTACAGCAGTGAGTAAAAAAGTTTAAAATGTCTCTATCTGTAGTCTCTGTCTCTATTTGTCTGTGTGTTTGTTCTTCATGCACAGCTTTGTTTTTCAAGCCACAGACTCGAAATTTGGCCCACAGGTACTCCTCACCCTGTGACCATTCACAAATATCTGAGAAAGTACCCTTCTTCCCATCACTAAACTGAAAAGTTATATAGGCACCGATCACTTGCAACCCAGCTACAAAGGTGAGGATTCACCAGGGTTGAACCATCATCTCGACTTCGGCTCTCAGTCCTGTGTCACATTTTCAGAGGCTGGACAAAGGAGAGAAGCAGTTCCTCCGAGTGAGGTGAGTAACGCCTTCTCTTTGACCCTTCGGATATTTTATTGGTTGCCATAGCGATGGTTTTTTTTTTTTTTTCCTTGCTGGGAATTACAGGCCCTCAGAGAGTTCCTTCAGATTTATAAGATCATGCTGGAAATAGTACAGGGAAGATTCGAGAACATCGCGTCACCCCACTTTCTGTTTGCGTTGTACGCTGTGCTGCCACAGCGGACGATCTACACTGAGCTGACATCCTGTGACATTAAACTTTAAGGAAAAAATACATTTTGCAAATGCACCGAGTGGCCTAAATTAATACATTAATTGATTACTGAGCCGATGCTCATGTGGGCATCAGAGTTCTTAAAAAATCAATAAGGTTTTAATCATCTGCTGGGACTTAACTGTGGGAACGTGGCTTTTCTCTCATGTTCTTAGGCCAAGATCTCTGAAATCACACCCCCCAGGCTGACCAGCATGCCTGACTTCACCTCACACACCTTTTCTCCTCCTGCCAATCAACACCATTCAAAGAGAACCCTCTTGGCCCCGGACTTTTCTGGAACCTCCCAGGTCGAGCGCCTTCCTCTACACACTGGAAAAGTCTGTCGTCTGCAACTCCCTGTGTGAAAGGACCTCCTTGTGTTGCCCCTCATCCTCCAGACCTCCACAAGGCCCAGTGCAACAGCGCGTACGTCTTCTCGCTCAGAGTTCACTGAACCCCATGACCCCCCATGTGCTTCTACGCCAAATTAAAAATCTCCAAACAATTAATCCCGTCACGACGCAACCAGTATAGCAAAATTAAGAATTTAACGTTTGTGGCTCCTGGAGCTACAAACATTATCCATCATCATACTGACAGCAGGATCGCAAAAGTAACATTTGGGAAAAGTGGCTTAATAGAATCTCAGCCTCCCTTTTGGGGACCCATACAGAGCTGGCAATATAAATAACATCTTAGATGTTTCCTACAATGTTCATCCATTCACCATAATAACGCCAAGCAGGCATTTCATCTTGTGAGCACTTATCTTCCTGACACCCAGCAATTCCCTGTAAATGGCAGCTGTTAAGAACTGTGATTTAATTGGGTCTATTTCTTCATTCCAGAAACTGGAACATTTGCAACTGTAAAAACAGAGGCAACCATGCGGTTACAGTCCCTTGGGGTATATTTACATAATCCGGTTCATCGATAAAAATTCAGCCTAAGTTTAACCTGCCAATACAAACTTATTTATTTCCATAAGCAGCCGCCTGTCAAATTTCAAGAGCAGTTATATTAAAACTGCTTGCAGCAAACAGTAAACAGTCAAAGGGTCTGTGGGTCTGAACTGCATTTATAAAAGTGTGACGAAGAAAAAAAAGACCCAAGTCTCAGTCTAAATTTGCTGTCTGCATTATTTCTGTCTCCAGAAGATATTCTGGTCAATGTTACAGCCGAGCCAGAAATTGCTGATCAAATGAATGAGATTTGCGTTCTTTTGGTTTGTCTGTAACTCTGTATCCAGTCCTGCAACATCACGCCGCTCCAAATATCTCAACACACATTGCTACATGTCTAAGGCGGCAAACCACCGACAAGCAGCACACACTTCCCCGTGTTTCCAGCACACGGAGATCACAGACAAGCTGCACAAAAACCCCCATCCCCTGTTGCTAGGAAACGGTTCCCCCACTTGCTGGTTCTTATTATTTATTTTTAACTTAATTCAGAAAGCACAAGCATCAAGTTGGAATGAGGTCATGCACACAGACACGACCATAAACACACAAATTGTAAAAAGTAAAATCGCTGCAATATACCGATAAACCGCGTCTTAAAATGCAATAATAAATGCAGAGAAGAAAACTGCGGGTTTTTCAAGCTTTTACAAGTTTACTGGCTCAGGTGGCAGTAGATACTCTGGACCACCACCACCACTGGATAATAGATGGATGGAGTCGGCAATACAGACAGAACATTGATTTATAGTTGTTGCAAAGGGAGACAGAGATCAAGCGTTATCTTGTCAAGCCCTGCTGAGAGGAACAGCACCCACTGGGAGACCCCACAGTTTTGTCCAGACTGTGGTACGAGGACCAACGTGACGGACTTACCTGTGGGTTGCCGGATCCGGGCCTGGCATCAGAGGAGGGCTTGGCTGCACTGTAGGCTCCCTCCTCCCTCTCTGTGACTGACTTCGCTGTACCTTCCTTATCATGCTGCTTTTGAGCTCCAGCAGCGACGACATGCTTGCCGGCTTCCTGGGGAAAGCCGGATGTATGAGGATAAGAAGCCAACTGTGAGGTATGAGAGAAGAAAATTGAAGTTGCCCGTTAAAAAAACAAAAAAAAAAACAAAACACAAACTGACTTTTCGGTGCCCCTCACAGACTTTTTTGCTTCAAATTTTTGTGGATTATCTGTGAAACTGGTGCACGACTTAGGAGCATCTTCTAAACATTCAGTTAGTTTCTGTGTCTGTTACAGCTGGTTGCTCTACGGCGTTTATCCTGCATAGGGAAAAGGAATTAGCATCGGTTTGTCAAACACGCTTAACCGGCAGCTTCCATTACACGTCCGTATGCTCTGCACTGCTGCCTTTTCCACGCAAATATCATCTCCTCCGATAAAAAAAATTAGCAAATACAACAGAGGCCAGGTGTGACACACAGAACACCAATGTCTTACAGTATGGGGAAATTGCTCTTCCTCATGGGAGTTTACATCAAAATACAATGAAGGCATACAGTAAATATTTGAGCTCGGCACCCAAAGGGCCTTCAGAGCAAAGGAGGTACAAGTATCGATCGTTCTGCCCTAACCTGGCGGAGCAGTTTCTAGTCCTCGCTGTGAGCCTGTGAGAGTTCAGCTGCCTGAAAACCTCAGCTGCTTGTTGAGATGAGGGGGTCACTATGGTAACAGCAGGATGAGAAAAGCAGTCGAGCAGCAGGTATATTAGGTCCTTCATGGCTATGTAAGAATCAACCTAGAAGGGCTGTTACACCAGCTGTGGTGGGCTCTTTTGGTAACATACTAAGAGGTTTTCTTGTAACAGGTTGATCCTGTTTTCATCTTGCACAGCTGCCTATGCCAGCTGTTAAAAAGTTAATCAATTAATCCAATATTTTTTTGAAGAACCTTTGCTGCTTTTCTTAAACAGTTCAAATCCCTGCATGACAACATAGGTTAAGGTGGTCAGGCTGGGCGAATGTGTGAAACCAAATCTCCTCCAGTGCATCTGCACTTAGTCTGCAGTCTAATTTATGCCACAGAATAAATGAGGTACAAATTATAGCGTTCACAACAAGGCTATGCTCAGTAAATGCTTAAAAAAATGAATACATTAAGTAATGACTCAGAAACTGAAAGAAAAGTATTTTTGAGAGCTCAAACATGCCTTTCCAAAATTAAGCTGTTAAAATTAGGGTTTCCCAGCACTGACAGGGTCAAAAAGATGTAGCAGCCAGAAGGTAAAAAGGAGGAACACAGTATATAAACACCAAACTGTTTTACCTTTAAAGTGGTTGTATTTAGCACATAAGTAATGTGATTAATGTTATTGGGCCGATACCACAGAGAGTGATGGTGGAAAGTGGAAAAGAGGAACAATATATAAAATATATATACATGGTACATTTGTGTATGTGTGTAGAAACATTTTTTCCTAATTTTTATCAGTTTATTTCTATGCACATTAGCAGACACTCATGTGGAAAACCAAACATCTGAAGAGTAAATGTTGGGCTCAGGTTATCGGCAGCAAGAGTGAGGACAGCGCAGCCACGTTCTGAGACTATTTTTTCTCAGCATAGGATATAAAGGAGAAGACAGTATTTTATTTCAGTTCAAACTGGAATAGTTCCCTTTGCTCGACTTGTTTTTTGTATGAGTTTGCTGGAACTAGTTGCTGATCTGAGTGTCCACAAATCAGAGTTGTTCCACCTTGGTTTTGGAGCTCTTACAGATCAAAAAGTCCACATTTGCTAGAGGTCATTTTTCATCAAACGTGAATGTCCATAACACATGACTGTGAGTGTTGGGGATACACTGCTGGTGAGATGGGTGGGCAAAATAACATAGAAATAAGATCTCACAAATACCGACGCATCAGCACCAAAGTTGCATTGGTTGTATGTTAGATCAAACTTTTACGCACATTTGTCAATGTTTCTGACTCATTTTGCTTCACTTCCACCTTTAGTACAGTATATTTTCCTCACCATCTCAGCCTCTTCCATTAAAACTAACACTAAATTTCATATTGAATTATGCCAGAAAACAAACCATCGACTGCTGTAAAAGATGAGAGAAATGGGTTTGATGAAGTTCAGCAAGATGTTGACAGAGGAAGCAGAGGGAAACCCCAGCTAATCCAAAATAAATCATGAGGCGAGCATCCCAAGCATTTCAGAAAGACCCACTGGACCTCAGGTGGACGTTTCCATCAGCTCCTATGTTGGTTCTGGCCCCCCCTGCTGACTGCCTCTATGTACTGCACCTCAATGCACAGCATATTTCCGCTAATTTTCCAGCCTTTTCCTTTTACTTAACAGAACATGACGTGCCTCCAAAAATACGTTTTCAGCTGTAAAAATAAAAGGTTTTTCCCGAAAAAATACAATGCTATCACCTGTTGGGAATCCAAGTTGTTCACGAAAAACTGATTGCCCTTAAGATGGGACCATGTCTTAAGTTGCATCGCACTTGTGACGGAGTGATTTACTTTCAAATGTGGTGTGAAACCTAGATTTCACACAAAAAACCCCTCTAATGATAAACGCCTACGTATAAGTTAAACCTTATCTGAGCTACCTAGATCCATTCCATCCACGCCAACTGTTCAATGAGGATTAAACCCAAAGGTCACTCACCACCAGGAGGGTTGGCTAGACAGACCAGGGACAGATCCTGATCAGGATGGTTTAGGTTATAAGGTGTCCGTGTAGTTATTACACCCTTCTGAGTGTGGAGTGGAAGTGTGACCAGAACAGGGTGGGTGTTCAGTAAATTGAGTAACCGCCCCCCTGCATGACCAGCATGTTGGTTCTGATGGGAGGCAATTAAGTCTTGTTTCTGCTTGTTATAAAGACACGAGGAAAAAAATATCGACAAGGCTGTACTATAATATTAGGACAATATTATATATATATATATATATATATATATATATATATATATATATATATAAATAATATTATTCAGAAGTTACATTAACAATTAAATCAAAATTAATGGCAAATATGAGGCCTGGTGGTTTCCACGGTAATGAACGGTATTGAGGTGGGTCACCATTGTTTCCTTCCACTCCTCCCGTGGACCGTGAGAAGAAACCCACAGGAACTCTGGAGGAAAATGGGGGGGGGGGGGGGCCCAAACACTAAGCCAAAGCCATACCGAGATGTGCAGCTACAACCTCCTGCAGATCATATTTTCACCAGTTGTCCATAGTTGGCTGGAAACAGGAGGAAGCAGAAATGTTGGAACTGCACCAAGACAACAGAGCAAAAACTAAAGCTTTGAGGGAAAAGGACTTATAAGAGGTACCTGTCACATTTCATTCACGCTATCTTGAGTAACAGAAAATGAAAACGACTTATATTGTCGATATATTCCCCTTTTTGATTCTGCACAATGGCATTTTTACAATATAAGTCATTTCTGACTGGCACTGGATGGATACAAATATTCTCTCATAAACTTCTCTACCTGCCTCACTTTTTCCGTAACAGAGCTGACTACACACCTTCTATTTCTTCTACATCACCCTGACAGTCTCCAAATGTCACACCTGTCGAATAAAACAAATTTAAACAGTAGATTCTGTACAAACTTTTCGAAATACACAATTAGCATGTGAAGATGACCTCAAATATTGAATCACATGACCAGCTTTAATGACATGGATAGCCTTGCATTAGTATAAATAAAGCAATTGATCTTGTTAGCAAAAACAAAGTCTTAATTTAAAATGCAAATCTTTCCAGAATCCGCAAGGCATTTAGTTGCCAGAGATTCATTTCCTGCAAACCTTCCAAACATCAAGATAAAAATATAGCTGTTAAAGTGACATTTTAAAATATTAAAAGTCACAACAATCTAATAGTGCAGCACCGGTTTTATTTTACAATTTGTGCAAAATCCAAGACAACAGCGCAATGAGAAAATTCCAATTTAATTGTAAATTAGTCTGCAAATGTGAATGTTAAGCAGTCGTTGTAACCCGGCGAGTTGATCACGCTTAACTCGCCTATTTTTATTCCGTTTTCCTCTAAAAGTTTGGAAATAAATGGCTGGAGAAAAAATTAGAGACATAAACCCACTGTAATTTGTTCTAAATTGTGTTTGAAAAATAGATTATACATTTTTTCCCCCACTTTTCCAGATATTATTACAGTTATTTAAAACAGTGCCTTTCTGTCAGAACGGCTGTCATGAGCACAGATTAGCTGTGATGAAAATGGGAATCAGTTCCTGGTGGTGAAGCTACTTTGAAAAGAATGGAGAAGCAGGGTTGAGCTGGCATCTCATTCACTTGTTTTGACTGATGAAAATTTTGAGCATTTTTCAGTTATGAAATGTCTGAACCCCCACCAGGTAAAGTAGGCTCTTCTGAAGCCATTTTATCTTCATGACATCTTACTGCTGTCTCCATAACTTACTGGTTGGCCTCAGTTTGAGGGAGAAGACTTGGGTATCGTGGATGAGGGAAGTACTAATACAGGGGCTCCTGCTCATGTGAAGGTTGCTGAAGGTGGCATTGAGGTGAAGACAAGGTAAGAAGTGGACTTTATTTGCAACAGTGCAGCAGGAGAAACATGGGTCCAGCCCCATTGGTGGGTTGGATGGTTTTGTGAAAGGCTGGTTTGGGTTGCATCCCATCACAGAGCTATGAGAAGGGCCAGGGAAAGGAAAAGCACAAGCTGATGCAGAAGGAGGTGCAGACAAGGTCTGAGGAAGGAGCATAAGGTTGCAACAACAGGGAGTGTGGACTAGGTGGGAACAAGCATTTGAACAGATAGTCTCGTGCACAGAGCCCCACCATATTATCTTGTAGGTCCAGACAGCTGTGCAGCTGAAAAAAAATTACTCTCCATCCAGCTGATTATGCAGCAAGGGAGCATCATTGTAGGTTCTCCTCAGCAGTGGTCCAAAGGTGATGTGTGAGGGCCACAATCAAGTTTTCTGGGTTGAGATGAAGTCTATCATTGTGTGTTCAGCACTGAGCAGGACCTCGTGGCTGGTAAAGCACGTTAATGCCTTTGTGAAGGAAAGTGAACGAATGAAAGAGCATCTAGTGTCACATCTGGGCTTCTGGTGAAATCATGCTTCCCTCAGGAAGCTTTCCAGACTCTGTCAAAGGGACAAAGTGTTTGATCATGGAAGTGAGCTGCAGGGATGTTTTGTTCAGGTACTGCCGCATGTTGGACATCACCAGGAGAAACAGCAGCACTGTTGTGAAAGGTGTTCTCGAGGCCGCAGAGACGACTAAATGACTGTGGATGAGGAGGAGCAGGTTTTGGGATCAGTCCTGGCTGGGTCACTGAACAATCATTTAAAAATCTTAACTGGCCTTTACTAGTGACACCATGGGAATGAGGAACAGCAGACAGAGACTCGAACTCCTGAACCCTCCAGCTGTCTATGTGTCTCCAGTTTTCCCCTCTTGTATACATGTCTGTGTTTTCTGTCTCCTGTAAGGAGGTGAAATCGAGGGAGGAACGAAGCCCCTGTGCACAGCACCTGCTGTTAGACTTGGACCGCAAAGACTGCCGAAAAACACCCGCCGATGCCATAACCTCGGGTTGCCAGCAAATTACTCGTTCATGGTATCTGTAGACACTTAAGCGCTTAAGGAAGCCATACATTCTTGTTCCTCACGTGACGCTACTGTAAACAACCCAGCAACCGGCTTCCTTCCAAACAAAAGGTTTTTTCTTGCACTGATTTATGTTGAATGTCTGTGGTTGAAACTGGGCTTTAAAACCGGTAGCAGATCCTTACATTAAAAAGTGGCCAATGATTATGACGGCAACACCAACAACAACAACAACAACAATAACAATAATAATAATAAGCTAGATGACAAAGTGAGCAGCGTTGGAAGAAAATGCTGACCATTTAAAAGTAAATATTTCGATGCAAATGCTTTTGAACCGGGGAGCGACATTAAAACAGGAACTACTTAGTTACACTTTTCGCTCCAACCTCTTGTGGGTAACGTCGCGAAGTCCTGCGATTCACGCAGGTAATGAATGAGTCACCGCAACCATGACAGTTATGTGACAAATTCAGCGACGGGAACGCGGGATTTACGCTTTGACAGCTTCAAAGTAAACGCCGTTTCCACAGACAGCCATGTTGTTACATTGTAAATCAGAGATGAAACAGCGGACAATCGGCGCTGAGTGGAAACGCGGCGGATCGGGAGGAAATTAATTACATTTCCGCACAACAAAGTCGGCCGATTGCGGACGTAGGGGGTGGGGGTCCGGGAGGGGGGGGTGAAAGCGTAACTCGAGGTATATGATATAGACATGAATCATCTGACGGCAGGACAAAAATACTAACAGGAATCAACAGGTTTCTCGAATGGGCGCCTAGAGTGCGCGAAGTGGGACCATACGTACGTATGCAAAGTTGTGCATTTCGGTGTTTATCATAGCGAAAAACTAAACTAAACGCGAACATTTAAAGTTGCAATGAAGGTTTTTAGACTGACACTCACCTGCGGGCGTCTCATCCACCGCGCTGTGACGTGGGTGTTACCGCCTGCTTCCACAACGCACGTTTTTCTTCATCCGCCGCCGGCGACCAAATGCTAAGTTAAAGCGGCCAAGTGCTGCAATAAACCAAATTGATTTTGTCAGATGGCACACAGTACCGTGCAGTTTTCCGAGATGTTTTCTTACTCATTGGCTCCGTCCCAGTTCTGTCCATATATGGCGAGGGGGAAGTGCGGGAGCGGATCGCTGCCTGATGCTGTTGCTGAGGGAGATCAGAATCTGTCCTCCGTCCAGCGACACCACGCAGGTCCCCTCGTTCGCCTCCCCAACTTCACCCGCATCCTTCAAATCACACAAAATACCGTGAAAACCTAGGCGATGCAGGATAAATGGCATGTAATTTGATCCCAATTGCAATATTAGTCTCTTCCAAAAACATCCTGTTTTTTTTTAGTTTAATGTGGCTCATTTTCATTTCCTAAAGTGTGGAATTCAAATAAACTTATTGTCTATTGCTATAAATTGTCTCACTCTATTTTTTTCATTTTTTCCCATGTTGCGCAAGTTAAATTTTTAACAATTGTTCCAGCTTTCACCTGTTTTTTTTAATGCGTTATTTGGTGAGTCATTCCTATTTTATTAATTTAAGTGTATCAACAAACAATTGGTTGGTATTAATGCAGGCAAACATTAACCGTAAGCTAAATATCTGCAAAGGACTAAAAATGATACAGGTTAAAAACAACTGATTAATAAGATCAACAATAATAATTTTGCTAGTATTACTGGTGTAAAGAAGCTTACTTGCAACAATAGGGAAATGAAATTATTGACCTGAAATATTTAATATTATCTTGACTAGTACAGTAGTTGCAGTCACCTTGCAAACGGAACATGTGAACGTCAACAAAATCAATACATAAATGATTTTTGGAAGTAAACAACTTCATTTTGGTGACTCATATTTCCCTTTATGAAAAAGGCTGCCCTACGGGTGGTTATGACAAACATCAATCTATGATAATGTTAAAACAACAGTTTGTGTGTTACTTCTATGAACTTATTTGCCTTCTATTTTAATGCAGAAACTTCTGAAATCATCGCCTGATTCAAACTGACTTGTTCTCTCACCCACTTCAGTCCTGTTACTTATGGAACTCTGCTACCTCCCACTGAAACCAATAGTCTGGTTAGTTGTAGGGTATCTAAACTAAAAGCAGTACCGATTGCTCATCCATCTTGACCTGAAAACCTTCTTTGGGACTGAGAGCTGGTTGAACATGACACAGAGCAGGAAAGGAGCTTCTCATCAACTTTACAGGCAGCTACTCTGGTAATGTGTGCTGACAGGAAGGGGGGGAATGGAAAAAGATCAGCACTGGTCAAACTGACTGCTTTGAGAAATGCGTATCTACCTCTCTCTGCCTTTTGTTCACTCAAGTTGCACATCACTTCAGAAACAATCATCTGGTGAATGAATAAATGCCAGCAACTGTGCAGGGTGTGGGGCAACAGAAGGGTTTTTCAGACTGGAAGTGCCACAGTAGGACATCTCTCTCTCACTCTCTTGCTTTCCATTGAACTGATTGGAGATGTTCCTGCCAGTGAAGTGGGGTGGCTCTGCTTGGTCCTGTGTTCCAAGTCCACCGACACCAGCTGTTCCCAACACAGCCCAGTGAAGAACCAGACCAGGGTGCCAGTGCTCACCTGGGGATTCTTTATTACCTTCCCACCCCTTGCATGTTGTTTACCTTAAAGCAGACTACAAATATATACAAACTAAGAGCCAGAGCTATTACGGGGAGATAGACGATGGTTGAGATGTGGTACTTCACTAAGTCTCACAACTGGTATGTTTGTTTGTTTTTGTTCCACAAAAACTTGAGTGATTATTCTCAGCACATCTAGAGCAGCTGTGCAGTAAAATGTGAATAAACTGTTTTTGAACAGGAAAAATGAATTCTCAAAAAACTGCATATTGGCATAAAGGTCTTTGCTCAAAATTTTGCAAGACTGGGGCCGACTGTGCTGGTTAGACACCAGTGTAGGCTTCAGATATGCATTAGTTTGCCAAAGGATGTCTGAATCACAGTATATAAACTCAATATCCAGTGGCTGGGATGAAGTACAAAACCCAGCTGGTCAGTTGATATAAAGACCAGAAAACACCATCCATCAAAATATTTTCACACCATACATTGGGAAACACTTAGCAAACCTTATGAAACAGTTTTCAAATGCTTTCATTTTTTAAAAGAAGAACTTTTCAGTGGTACCGTTTGGCCCCTTTGTGTGAATAGCACCTACTAGCCCAGTTACCCCCTGCAGCCTAGGTCAGAAAGTGGAAAAATGAGCAATAAAATATCGCTTTATTACCCTTACATCAAAAATGTATGTAGCATCACATTATGCATACTTTATTTTCAACATTGTCACTTTGTGTCCCCCCCCCCAAAAAATTCAACTCTTTAGTCCAAATATATGTGAGCATCCCCCCCCCCTATATATATGTGTGTGTATGTATACGTATGTATGTTTGATGTGTAGAGCAATAAAATACATACTGATATTTACAGTACACCCAACTGTATGACCCTTAAAGTCCTTGCATTTAGCAGCTTGAGACCATATCTCCATGGTGCAACCGCGTCCTGCATGTCACAGACCCACGTGTGCATTTCCAAACCTCATTTATTCAAAATGCCAAAAGTAGAACTGTTCAAGACACTAAGTGGTCTTCTCACATTGAACGAACCATGCAGAAACCTCATTTGAGGTGAGAAGCACCACTGTGGCTCAAAAAACAAACCTGTGCACGAGGAACAAGCAAACAGAGACG
This sequence comes from Arapaima gigas, assembly GCA_900497675.1. Classification (NCBI taxonomy): domain Eukaryota; kingdom Metazoa; phylum Chordata; class Actinopteri; order Osteoglossiformes; family Osteoglossidae; genus Arapaima; species Arapaima gigas. The sequence goes on along the minus strand of UFQX01001618.1, from coordinate 1,673,084 downwards.
ATCCTGCCATTAGACATTCCCCTATAAAGCACATCAATGGTAATGATAGACACGTCATGATATAAACATTTTTATTTACTCTAAACACATGAACAAAATGCCATACAAACACAAACTCTGATGTAGAAATAAGGTAATATGCTTCTGATCTTGATTCACTGTGGCTTTTCTCCCCCCTATTTAGGAGAATGAAAACGGCCAAGGCAGTAAAACATGACAACATGCCAAACACAAGACTTGCATCGGATATGGAAAGGTATACAGACACTATTGTGATCATAGAAAGTATAAAAATTTATAATTTTACAGTAGCTGATAGTGACATTAAACAGCAAGTTTTACATTAAGTCAATGGAAAAAAAAACTGATGGAATAGATCCTATGTATTTGGAGGGGAAACCAAGATAGCAATGAAAGCCAGGCAAAATATGGATTGAAAATGTGGGTAAAGTTTTTTTTTTTTTTTTTCCCCCCCGTGTAGTCATAGCCCTGCACTGTGCCAGATCACTAGCACCTAGAGACAACTAAAATAGATAAAAGTGATCATGTACCCTCGAGAACAGAAGAATGTGAAATGTTTCAGCTCGAATATGACTGCAACAAATCAGCTTTAAAAAAAAAAAAACTCCTTGTATCACAAAAGGCCACTGTCAAAACAAGGAGTGCACACATGTAGAATGAGCAGACAAAGTCAAAATGGCACCGCATTCTGTAGATTAAATAAGTCCTGTGTTATGTGTGTGTATGGGAAATTTGCAGGGGGTAAAATAAGTTTGAGGGAGGTGGTGGTGGGGTTGTCATCCAATCAGATTCTTCCATTCCATTTAAAGATCTTGAGGCTTACGGTGAGAACTTTTTGGCTTGTGCGCGAACCCTTTTTTCATATTCTACTCTGTTTTGACTGAAACAGAAGACAGGGAAACAAACAAACAAGATAAAAACTAGATTTAAAAATGTCGATCACAGAAAAACAACCTGCAGGAACATTCCAATACATGCAGTAATACATCATTTACAGCAGTGAGCTCAGATTTTACCACCTACAGGGACTCACCAGTAAATTGTATAGGCTTCTGCTTGAGCAGGATCCTGGATATTTGGCTCATTAAGAAGTTCCTGGATTCCTAACAAGATCTACGGAAAGCAGAAAGCGACAGAGAATTAAGAAGCAGGGTTACTAACCTATTAATTGTGTGCAGTCTAACCGTGGACACAAGGCATCTCTACTCCTTTTTGTAGCTCATGTCCATTAACAACCTCCACATGTTTAACCTAGTTATTCTACCTTCAGCGCCCTTAATGAGGGAATTAGAATAATGCAAATGGAACAAGACCAACAACAGCCTCGTTTTTGTTTAATACCAAGGTTAAACTCCACACTGTCCATCTGACCACTTGACATACTAGACAACACATTAGTACGTCTGCTTCGGACTAAATATTAAACACGTCACACCTTTCCACTGCTAACCTGTTTGATAGTGATGGCTGGCCTCCAGTCCTTATCTTCCTCGAGGATTGAGAGACAGACTGTGCCAGAGGGATATACATTAGGGTGAAATAGTGGGGGTTCAAATTTACCTGAGAAAAGAAAAGAAAAAAAAAAAACTCAGTAGCTGCTATAATCAACAAGTGTTATTGATCTGCAACCTTAAAGGTCAACTTACACTTTGGAGGAGATGAAGGATAGTCATCCTTGAACAGCATGCGCAGTTTAAATAAGCCACCTTCCCAGGGGGTCTGGGGAGAAAAGAAAAACCTGACCAAGGGCAGAGATCAAGATCTCTAACACGGTTAACTTTCCCACGTCACAGTAATCATGAGCACCAAATCATTACCACGAAATCCTGCCAGGGAGTCAAGAAATACCGTTGAGCTACCCAAAGTCCACACATTTGCAAACCAACAAGCTACTTTCTACCTCAAGCAGCATTTGGTGAATGGAGTCTTACCCCTTTTTTTCCAGGAATGGCACACTCCCAGTTCATGAGATTCATTGTGCCATCTGGATTTTTTGTCGGCACTGCCACAAAACCCTAAGTAGAAAAAGCAACGCGTGCTTCAAACAAAATGGCTCAGGAGCATAGCAAAAGACATTCAACATGTGCAAATGTATGTATGTGTTAATAAATAAATAGCTCTTACAAACGGATGGTCTTTCCGCCAGGCCTTCCGCTCCTGCGCCAGTCTGCTTAGAGCTATACCAGACATGACTTGCAGATCCCTAGAAGAACAGAAAATGGGGCTGAACAGAAGAGAAGACATGAAATAAACCAAATTTTCCAAGGGCGGAACTGATTTTTGTTATACAGCTTGGCAATTAAGTACCCAGATTCAGCTACTTCTATTCCTTCTGACCCTGGAGACCAGGTTTCCAATGAGGCTGAAGAGCTCAATGCCTTGCAGCAACTTTCAATCAATAGGAAGCAACATTATTATCAAAACCATAAACAATATACAATATCAAATGATAAACTAATCTTGAGCACTGGCATTGAATGCTTGCAGAATTAGCTTTTAGGTGGCACCATAGTTGAATCAACATCTTTGAAGGTAGTATCATGTCCTTAGCAGCAGACTTACAGCAATGAAGAAATCATGAGTGTTTTACAGTCCATAGCAGACCTCAATTTTATGGATTTCGGATACTATATGACATTATAAAAGCAACTGTTCAGTTTTTAAGATAGGTCACGATAGACCCTTAATTACTGCTAGGAAATTTACTTGTACAGCAGTTTGAATCAGAGCACATCAGACATATGACACACAAGACACACTGCACATGTAACAAGGAGCTAAATCAATAAATACATACATACAAACAAATAACTCATAAATAACAAAATAAAGTTCCCACAAAGGAAACAAACTGCTGACATGAGTGTTTTACAGTCCATAGCAGATCTCATGGATCTCCAACTCTCTTTATGGATTTCGGATACTATATGACATTATAAAATTACATGCATACACATATTTAGACTTTCAAGTTTATGACTGGATAATTCAACTCACTTCCAGTGGTTTGACTTGTGTGTGATGTTCACCAATGAGGAACAATGCATGTTTACTGGATGAATCGATCAAGAGTTTAGGTTTAGTCTGGAGATTAAGCAATTGCAACAGAAATTTCAGCTTTAATGTACTTTTTCCACAGACCCAAACCTGCCAATAAATCAAGGGACATCTATTATTAACCTTTTACTTACTGACTTTGTTCTTGATGCTTAAGGGCACATAGTGGTAATGCATTCACATTATTATTCCAATTATCAGTGGCGTCCTTCCCATAAATCCGCAGTTTTAAACTACTGTTTAGTTAAGTATAAAATATCAGTGCAAGTGTTCAGCGGGTGAAGCCGTGATGTTTGTTGAGTTGTAAAAAATGAACACGCAGGTACACAGACCTTAAGTACAGTTTAAGGCGACTCACCAGGATCACTTGCTGATGGAATGGACACGGCTAATATTTACTGTCTGACATTTTCTACAAACAGTCAACCAAAAAATTTCTCAACTCAGTAAAGGCAAAACAAATGTACCCTTAGCAACAAGATAATATTAAGAAGATGCTATGGGGGTCCCAGGGGTGTTTGCACGACCTTTTTTGACCACATAATATTCTATCAGTATGTCTTTCCGCATTCTCCCCCATCTTATTTTCCAATTCTGTGTCTAGGATGTCACAAAATTAACTTCAGACAAGTCATCTACACATAACCAATGTGAGCGTGTTGTGGTCTTCAGCTCAGAAGAGTGCAAACTTCAAAGAGGGTAATAAAACTTAAGCATGAAACCCCTTAATGCCCGTTTGACTGCTAAGCATCAACAACTCCGGCAAAGCCATGTGTAAAACGAATGCTGCCATATAAGACGGGAGAACTAGCTTTTTTTAAACATTTTGTCTTGCATGACTAATTCAGCTCTTTACACGTTGAACATGTAGCATAACCCATAAGCCTAACTTTAAAAGTCTTTGCTGACAATTATACAAATATTCTACAACCATCGTTCAGTTAAAATGAGCGGTTTTTGGAAGTGCAAACTATTCACACATGCAATGTGCCTGCTAACTTCTGCAGACTCCTCAGAACTTCGGTTCTCTCATAAAAATCTAAATTTACGGGCACAGCCCTGCCTTCCTGCAAACTTCACAGCATTTGACTGCATTTGCCTAATTTGACCATGTGAAATACAGTGCATATCCTTTACACATATAATAAATGAACTGGGATGTTTGTTCATTTAGAACTAGTCATATTAGGATGCTAATAATCTGAATTTCAGTTCAAGCATTTTCGCCACAAAGACGGTCAGCTTTCAACGTAATGATCACACCACATAAACAAACAAGAACCAGTAAACACTGCTGTTAATACAGTTTTGGATAGAATGTGTAATACTAGTTCGTCTTTAATCTGTTTTTGCCATTAAAAGCTGTGGGGAAAACGAGAACTTCCATTACTGATTGTACAACCCGATCCTATGGAGACACCATGGGTGCTGGTGCAGAAGTTCTCCAGCAGTCCTGGCTGTCAAATACTTGCAGGCTGTGCTGATCTTCACTCCAACTGACTTCTTAACCTTGGCTGACATACTCGGTGCAACCACGCATGCCATGTTCAACCAAGTGAGTTTGCAACTGTAAACTATTTAGAGAAGCAAGTGTCCAGTGTTACAATGAAAGCATTTTCAACACTTCCCCTCCATCAAGGGTGATAAAGGATGACAAACCCCTCAAATGGATTGGATTTGTTCAACAAAACATTAAACAGTGTTCACATCTTCTACAAGTCTATGAATTTCAAAGGAAAGGCTGGGTTACTGGGGTCTTAAGTCTCTTAAGGCAATAACATTGCATATTACCGCACAATGTATAAGCAACAGGAATCTTAATGCCTGAAAAATAAAAATACGCCAAAACATACAGGACACAACAGTGCGCAAATATGCAAATCTTACATTAATTTAAATACCTTATAAGCATTCCATAAATCACCTCCATACATCTGGATAAAGTTTTGAGAACAATTTTAGACCAGCATTACAACTGGTTTTTACTGCAAAAACACCACTGAACAGGTAATGGACCAGACCATCTTCCTACCCTAAATCATGTCTAAACACCAAGCAGAACTTGCCACTGAAAACACCTTTTGAAGATGAAATTAAATTTGTCTTACCAAACACAAACATGTGCAATAATACACCATTTGCATTCCTATAAAGTGCAGCTCAGAGTGTAATTTTAATATTATTAGATCAGTGAAATACAACTTTTATCAGAAGCATGCAAGTCATTTCTTAACCTCTGTTACTGCATTGCAGACCTCCATAAAAACAAGTAGGAGAATCCTTGAAATGCTGACACAAAAAAAGGCAGGAGTGTTCTCGACATTTGTTTTATTGCATCACGCGCGCAACCTTCAAATGTCAGAAAATCGGTGAATAAAGGGTGGGGAATGTGCGAGAAAGAGCGCGTACACAACTTAGGTGCATTGAGCCGTAGATCCAAGGGTTGGGGGGAGCAGAGAACATCCCAACCCCTGCGGAGGAGAGGCCAGAATGGATGGGACAAGCAAAAAGGAGGAGACGCAAGAAACGAGATAGACAGCATTACTAACAAAGAAAGACGGTGTCCAGCATCAAGTGTGCCATACGCAACTATGCTGTTATTACACGACTAAATGACGCAGTGTGTTACTGTACAATCAACAAAATCGTTCCACTAAACCCATTTAAATTACTCACTTCTCTGTGCCAATTCAAAACAAGTAGCTTTGTGGCACTTAAAGTCAAACAATTAATAAGAGAATAAAAGAATTACAGTTTCTTACCAACAAAAGGGCCAGAACAGGTACCATCAACTGTGAAATTTAGTTACACACCAGCTGGAAATGTTAACCTCTGACCTGCGGCCACAGTATGAAAACTGGTGATGATGAGGGGGTGCCCCCTTTAAAATGCTGGTTATAAACCTGTCAGAAGGAGAAGTGCTAAGACAGCGCACTTTTTATTGGCACGTGCCAGTGGAACAGCGGCGAGTGTGTTGTCAACAAACGAGCAGTTCCGCCAAAAATGGTCAAACTATATGCAGCCACGGGCGAGTGCCATACATTGTCCAACTAACCCAAATATTACGATATTATTCAATTACCCCCCTGTCTGCGTACTTCGGAAAGACAATCGCTGCGTCTTCAATTCACGGACTGTTTCAGTGCAGTTTGCGGCGTAAAATTACGTCACAATTTCGTTTAATTTTCGCGGCAGCTTTTCTGGGGGGTGACAAGACAGGATGAAGTCACCCGATTCTCAAAAAAAAGAAAATAAGAGTCTACTCTGAATTTACTGGAGAAATGTGAGTGTTAAAACGGCTTTTCTTCAATAACTATTTAAACAGTCAGACACTGCTTTTAACAGCTAACCAACAAATATTTCCGTTTAAAACCATTACGATCGTCCGGTTACATAACAGTATCATCTTTGAATAAGTGCTCACATTTAACCAACAGAAAGTGCATCAGTTGAGAGCTATTCTCCCCCTACTGAGCCTCAAACAGACGCAATTCCGCTGTAGCGCGCGGTCGCGGAGAAAGTCGCAAAACACCATGTGGAATTGCGCACTTCCCGCCTTCGACGCCGCCTCCGCCACACCGCCTTTAAGAAGCAGATAAACTTTTATGTAACTAAAACCATTCCTCGAGGACAAAGAATCACACGTACCTACAAGCATCCAGGCTTTTATGAGCAACCCATGTTCGCCAGCTCAGTAGCTAGCGGGGGGAAAAAAATAACAGCGAAATCATACGAAAGAAACACTTTGGTGGACAGCCTCTAAACCGCAAATACGCTAGTACTAAGAGGCTCTTACCTTTCTTATCACTAAAGATTTGGAATAGTTTATAAACCGTTTGCTGTTTTCGCAGCAATCCTGTTTGACTCAGGACAGAACCTTGCTAAGTTTCTCTCCGGTACAAAAAAAAAAAAAAAAAAAAAAATTCCTCTCAGGCTAAATAGGGCCACTTGTTCACCCGCGATGGCCTGAAAACATTTTTAGAAACAGGGTGACCAGAATCCTATTTTTTTAAGTATTGATATTGCATATTTTTAAAAATGTTTCTTATGCATAGAATTCTTCATACAGACAAAACTATATTTAATAAGTAACTATAAATGGTAAACATTAACTGGAAACATTTGCCACAATAAATTAAAAAATTCTGTTGTGATGGTTTCTATAGGAATAAACAGATTCACCATTAAGTTATTTTGAAGTAAATATGTACCAAATATAAACAATTCGAGCAGGCAATATTTACGACAACTATACATTTAAAGGGACCGCTTAATGTACCGTTAGGGGGTGTCTAAAAAGCATGTTGAACCGTCCCAAAAAACGCAGGTTTTAAGCAAACTTTTAACGTTTATATATGTATCGTGTTTGAAGCTGCAGTATTCCACAAATGGCTATAGATGACGCTGACTAACATCCTCTTTGTAATAACTGGAAAACCTGGCGTAATTTGCTCAACCAATATCAGCTCAGGTGAAATACTGTCGCCACAGATGGACCAGATTACATTGAAGACGCACCCCTGCTGCGCTGTTTCTCTCATCGGTACCAACCGCTTTATTCCAGCTCAGGGTTTCCCGTTTTATTTGGTTCCTCTGCCGCTGAAATTCTTGCAGTGGTTGTAAAAGCTTCCAGTATCTGTCAGAAAAGCTGATGTATTCCTTTTATATCTTGCAATATTGCTCCTAAAATGTTTGCTTTCGAACAACAGGCAGTGTTGTGGTTAAGTACTCAGACTGGCAACCTAAACATTGTATATATGTTCATAGTTCTGGGAATATCTTTGATTTTTAAACTGAATGAAATATATTAGCAATAATAATCGTCCAGGTATTGTGTGGTTTTCAAATACAGAAAACGTGAAAGTGATGCAAGGATCAAACTCAGCCTTCCAGTATATGGACTGCCGGTTACTGTCATTGAAAGTTCCATCACTTAAGATATACTTTTAATTTAGCCTATTTAATTAGTCTTGTGTAATATTTTCCATAACAGGCTGCTACTAAGTGTAGAGAAATACCCATAACCACAATTATCAACAGTAATACATAATGTAGAATTATTAGACAAGTTTTGAAAATGCCAGAAGACAGAGAAGAGAAACAAAACCGCTAATAATAGAGGAAAAAACAAAGCCGACACCTGGTACATAAATGACATAGTACAATCATTATTTAATAATTATTGTTTTAATTCTTGCTGTCAGGTTGTGAGTTTATTGCAATTCTGTGTCTGAACCCAAGGCTGCTGCTTGGCTTGTTTTTGATGTTCCCATGTGTCTCCCCTTCTTGTCTCTCCTCTTTAGTTTCCGGTCGCTGCCAACATCAAGCTGAACACTCTGGACTAGAAGCCATCGATGGCTCAGCCCTCTGACAAACAAATAAAACTAAATGGACTTGCGAGTAAAGGTCATCGGTTAAGTCTGATTTATGTAGTTGTTTCGCTGATGTTATACGATCTCTTGCTTGTTTCTTCCCTTGCCTTACAATTGTAATTCATTCGTCAAAGATCTGGACATAAAGTGTGCTCTTGCAAAAGAAATTTCAACGGAAAAATCAGTCTTGCATTTTGGTATGTGATGTGATGTATGTTCTCTCAACACCGTCTTCTCACTGATCTTACTAATATATTAAGATAATAATTTTGCTATTATTATATCATTTTGTTGTTTTATTCTGTAGTGTTTGTGTGGCACAAATATGATGGGCTGCAATGGTGTCTCATAGGTCCCACGCAGCAAATTTGAATCCAAGTTAGTTTATGTGGGGTTTGGAAGCTGTAGCTGTGTTCTCGTGGCTTTTCTCAAGTTTTCTCCCAGTCTAAGCTGTGTCCATGGCCAGTCTCTTCTAATGTAGCACTGAGCAACATCTCTACTGTCCCAGAGATCCAGGAAATGGGTTCCTGGAACATCTACCTCATGACTCCAGTAGAAATTCTAACATCCTGAAATCAACATAAACATCCCATTTGTTTTCATCATGCACAAGCTTTTGCAACAACATCGCCATGTTCTGCTCATCTACTCTGAGGTACTCAGGGACTCACAGGAATTGGTGGGTCAACATTCCCATCGTGAAGCAGCACCGGAGACTCTGATCAAAAAAAAAAGAGAGAGACAGCGGACAATACTTCACCCCAATTTCATCAAATGACACAAGCACAGCGTTACAGTAACACACACTGATACACCAGAATCATTGGCAGTAAAAAATTTATTCATTTGTGTATATGGTACATGTCTTTAAGCACATGGATACTTTGTAAACAGGATCTAACCAATTCCACTCTTTCCAACATTAATAGCTCTTTCTTGCTGCATTTAGAAATATTCACTAAATCATCTATTTCCTTTTGATTTAGAAAATGTGGCTGTTTGCAAATAATATCATCTTCCATTTGCAAAGTTTCTCCTATTACGAGTCACTTCCGGAACCCGCGTTTACACTCCTCCCAAAGCACTTTTTGTGACTTTAGAACCCAATTCGGGGTTTCGGAAGCCCAAAGGTATTTCTCTACAACACAAAAATACAAAAACAAATAGGTACATATGAAAAAAGGTCCTCTGGATCACATGCATATATCTGGAAACATTTCCATCATTTACAGAGAGAATGTAGAAATTAGAGGAAAACAAGCAGCACCAATAGAATCCCTTGCAATCTTACAGAAAACACAGAAGACTTTTTTTGTTACATTGTGGGTGGATTCTGCTCTTATTTGATTGTTATTTTTGAAAAGCGGATCGTAACATGTAGGTCTGGTCTGGGTGACGTGAGGGTATGCAAAGGTGCTTTTGAAGATGCCATTTCTGCTTCTACATGGCCGTGACCCAGCACTCTTCATACACATCAACTGCGGTCCACACCCAAGATGGTTAAAAACGTAGCACTGGGATAGATGTTGCTTGTGACACCAAAGCACTGAAAACAAATAGGAGTCTAACAGAGGTGTCTTTTTTGTAAAATAGCAGAATATAGTTTACACTGCAAGTTTGTTGAGCCCTAAAACTGTCTCCTCAGGGTTTACTGAGAAAAGGAACAATATTTTTTGTAGACGCAGTGAGAAGCAGACAGCCACATCCTCACATGCCCTTCGGCAACTGTGGATTGACTTACAGCTGGTTATGGAAAAGCCACAGGGGTGAAGGGTGTAATAAGTGTGTTTTTCACACTGTCCTGCTCTGTTTATGTGGGCAGCACGGTGCCTTGTGCTTCTGGGACGGGTTCCGGACCTCTGCGACCCTGCATTGGGCAGCAGTCATTGATAATGAGTGAAAGAATGTGTGACGTTAAAGAAAAGCTTCAGTGTAGTTTTGTTGTAAATAATATGTTGGTGTTATTATTGTCACGCAGAACATTTGATTTATTTTTATGTGACTTTATCCGCTCCATCAAGGAAACCAATCGTCATTCGTTTTTCTTGTTATGTAATAGTGTAGTTTGACTCCTCACACAGGAATTTGCCTGACAGGGTGACTTTATGGAATAAATTAACCCTGTTTTTTGAAGAATGACTGCAGGTAGGACTGTATCACCTCAAATATACTCAAATAGTCGAGTGTTTATATCGAATAAACCCAACCCCTGTCACCTATGATAGTTTATAAACACTACAGCAAAGAAAGTCCATTTATTGTAGCGTTTTTTTAGTCACAACACTTGTACGGGTTTCCACTAGAGAGCAGTAGACTAAAAAAACAAGGAGCGTATTTATATTTTTACTCCCTTGCTTGGTACCTTTAACTGTTTGTCCAAGTTTGGGTCAAGGAGGTCCGGATCCTATCCTGAAAGCACGACCCTGAGGCTAGTCAGAGTACAGCCCAGACCGGGATGCCAGCCCATTTACACATTCATTTGAGCAGATTCCTAACAAGACAAGTATGATCCCAGAAAGTAAACACACACATCAATAAGCACCCACATGCCACACAGACTGTCCTCATGTATTGAATGGAGACACGACAGACAGCTTAATAAGAATGGCTTTCAACATGATAGCTCTGTGTGTGTGTGTGTGTGTGTGTGTGTGTGTGGGTGTGTGTGTGGGTGTGTGTGTGTGTGTGTGTGTTTTGCACATAAATATCTAAATAGCACAGATAAAAAACACCTTTCGATCAGTTGCTTCATCTGCAAGCACTGACATTTGGCTGTTGTACCAAATCTAAAATGAGATTCAGACAGGAAATGATAAAATGAAATGTAATAATTCCTATGGAAAGGTTATTGCCTTGTGCGACATGTGTGGCCACAGTAGGATGAGGGAAGGAGATGAGCCTCACTCTCACACACACACACACACACACACACACAAACACACACACACACACACACACACTAATAAGAATGGCATGTGAAGGTAAATCTGACCTATACAATAGAACAGTTGGGATGCCATGCAAGAAATGTGTATAGAAGTGTCCTGTGTCACAACGTGTGAGATAAAAATACAGTAAATTTATTCTTTCTGCCTTCACTGTGTGTCGGGTTACTATGGCAAGTGTGTATGTGTGTTCTTAGCTGCTCGATTCAGTGTGTCTGGCACAGCTGTGGAGGTTCCCTGGATCCCTTGACCACTTTTTCAGCAAGCTGGTTGACAATGGCCTCATATTTTCTGCCCAGGAGTTCCACAACTTAAAGAAGAAGAATGTGCTGTAGATAGTGTCTTTTATTGACTCAAAACACAAACTCTGCATGCCAGTCCAGTGCCTCACTTTGCAAAAAGTCCTCATTGTCCGCCTTTTGTATGACCTGGAAAGACCAGCAAACCAAACCTGTGACTTGAATGCAACCTCACTGACTGGAAATCCTGATTCCAGTTACCCTGTCTTCAGGTGACCTCTTCTCTATGGGCTCAAATCGTTTCTCGTTCCTCTACTTTGAGTATCTACACAATATGATACGGATATATCAGTTCACGGTTTCTCAATGTTTGCAATGCGACTGTCTGTCGAAAACAAAGTTACTTGAGTCATACGTGTAAAACCGTTAATCCGTCAACAGTCTATAGCAACAGTGGCAAGTGAATTAGGTGCGTTTTCCTTCTTCCAGGAAAGTCCACCCTGATGCCTGATGTTACAGTACCTGTCCAGCAGCAATAGATCCACAGTTGTACAGTGGTACAGGTCTCGGCACTAAGAGCCCACCTGTGAACTCTGTGGGCCCTGGATCTCCTGGTGCTTCTTGTGGGTCTTTGTTAATCTAACAGCTGGGAACAGGCCATTGGTGGTGTCAGCAAGAGTGCAGTAATCGTCATGATAGCTTGAATTCCATGGCTCTTGGGGCGGAGTGTCTTGCAGTTTTTTGTTAGCCAAACTGAGGATCAGGTCTTTACAACCAGAGTTATCCTCACTGGGCCCTACAAGATCCAGAGACTGGCTACTGAGTGCCTTTTTAGAGGACATCTCAGGACTTTCTGAGCAGTTTTCCTCATCAGGGATGGCAGAGTCGTTTCCGAGGTGGCTAACGTAAGGGACCTGGCATTTGGTCAAGTGAAGCGGTGGGACCGGGAAAGGCTTGTCACAAGGTTTGGCTTCGGTCAAAGTGTCTATTTTCAAGAGCTCATCCATCTTGAATGGTTCTCCCATGTAACTTGGATACAAAAGCCAGTTCTATGAGGAAATGAAGTACATTTGTCTTTTTTAATAAGCAGCTTTTGTTAGTAGGTGCAGTTTAATGGAGGATCATAAAGTGCCCAAAAACGACAAACCGTACCTTGAAGTTTCCTTTATACATGCTATAGAGGGGCTGAAAGTATGGGGCTGGTGTTGGTATCTTTGAGAATGTTTTGATTTTCAGACTGTAACACATTAAAGGTTATGAAACTACAATTGTATAAACATTCGGCAGTGAATCAGACAAAAGAAGCAACAGTCGATTTCTCCAAGACTGTGTTTAGCATTTTGGAACGTTAGGCGAGCGACGGTTACCTTGCAGTAAGACGAAGGAAGATGAGCAACAGGAGAACGCTCACAACACACCCCAAGCAGGCAATCCATCCGAACATTACGAACGGACTGGGTTTCTGAAGGTCTAGATGGAAATAAACATTGAACATAAATGACACTGGCAGCTTCTGCTGTGCATCGTTGTTGTGGATACAGGTTGCATTTGTTTCGAGGGGCTTTGCATTTCACAAAGAACCTGCAAAGAAATCCAGTCTGGCCAGAAAGAACTGCAGTTTTCAAGAGAATGCAGTGCAGAGAAAGACAACAAGGGGAACAAAGGTGTTCCATTCTCAACATGGAAATAAGACCAAGATCTTTCACCCCACCAGTAGGTCTCATCGACCTGTGGGGAACACTTGTTCCTTCAACCTAGAAGTAATCATCAACTCAGGTCTCTGCTTCTTCCAACACTTAGAGGCCAAAATCTGCTCCTACGGATACATCCTACCTAACATTTGCAAGATCTGCCCGTATCTCACACAACATTCTGTCCAGCTTGTGGTACAGTCCCACCTGGACTACTGCTATTCCCTCCTCTTTGGCCTCCTGGCTTCTACAATCAAACCCACCAGCTCATCCACGAGTTGTGTTTGATCTGCCAAAACTTTTCCACACATCTGCCTTCCACATCTCTCTCTGCTGGTTATATATATCACCATAACGCCCATAAGACCTGCAGGAGCTGACCCCTGTCTGTCCCACTGCTGCGCCGCTACACCTCAGGCCGCTTAGCAGTTCCACACACAGAAGGTCCAAAATCAAAAACCTGAATGTTCTTCAGTTTGGCTCCAGCGGGGCGGAATGAGCTTCTTCTCTCATTCAGAGCTAGCGAATCCCTCCCAACACAAAATCTTTCTGCCCAACATCTCTCCTGATCTCCTAGCTCCTCTACAAACCTTCAGTTCATCTCATTTTTAATGTTTCCCTGTGTAAACCTGCGGAAGTGGACTAGTTGATAGCATGTCTGCTCTGCATCTCTCCCTCCATTCAAATTTACAACCTGTTCAGCATAACTGCAATGGACTGACCTTCCATCAAGAGCAGGTTCTTCTAACCTTGTGCTCAGTGGTTCCTCCATAGGTTTTCACCAGGACCAGCAGTTAAAGATAATGGACAGATGGATGGATGTTGTAGACAAGCCACCAATAATGTAAGGCTAAATATACAACAGACAGATGAAATGTGATCTAAAACACGCCAACAGCAGAAGTCTCTGAACTTCAACTGAACGATGACTTTGGTTCCAGCAGTTCAGCTAGTCCAGCAGTTTCAGCAGTCCAGCAGTTCGAGCAGCTCTCCATTTACCTTCCATTTCCTCAGTGCTCCACGACACTGTGTTGCTCCAGTCGCTCCAGTTTCCTTTATACGGGGCCAATGGACCCGAACACACTTTGGCAGAATATGTAACACCAGGTTCAAGGTTTCCAACTTCAATAAAATATGCCTGGTCGGTTGGGTGATACGTTGACAACTAGATGAATAAATGAGAGGAAAGAACGTTGAGGGACCACCAAATGTGTTGCTTTGTGACGGCTTATGGTAAAGTCAGAAGTCAGTGTCATAGGTAAAAATAATCCTTACAATGTCCGATTGTCCTTTCTTGTACAAGACGAGTTTGTACTTCAAGGAATCGGACAAGTATTCTTCTGGGTCATAACCACAATCCCATGCAAACTCATAGCGTCCAGAATTCAAGACAACAGTGAGGTTCCTTGGAGGACTCGGTTTAACTTGGGAGAAGGAATTGGTTAAAATGGGTGAAACAATATTTGAAGAGTAACATCACTTGTTTCCAATCACTGCTTTTCCCACTATTGTTGGTGCCCTATTTGCAACCGTTTAAGAAAATAAATTTTCGCTAAGGATTAAAGACTTACTGTGATGCATCAGAATGTATTCTGGGTACATCTCAGTCAACGACTTTACTCCATTCCAGGTGGTATGAAGAGTTATGCATAATGCAGCGCCATCGTTGAACATCATTACACCTCCTTGAAGTTCACAGCCGTATTTATCGCCCACTTTTCTCAGTACACACTGACCTCTGCTGTGGGAGACAGATGTAACATGTTACTTCAGCTGACTTATTTATGAACACAAATCTTAAGCAGGTTTGAAACTTTTGTTCTTAATTCATGTAGGATTTTACAAGTTGAGTTTACAAACTTTTTTTTTCCAGTTTTTGTAACAAGTATTTATTTATCAAGTAACCAGACAAAAATGAAGAAAAACGAACAATTTAAATTTAGGATCAAGGGACAAAAATTCCAAACTTGTGTTCTCCATTTGGAAGGGCTCCGCTCCAAATGTGTTCATTTCACAACTTATCGTGTGGATATAATCGTTCAAACAGACGAGTCCATTATTCTGAGCTGCGTTGAGAAAAGTGGTAAAAGTCAGATGACAGAAATTCCTGTTACAGCTTTATATATATATATTATATATTTAAAAAATCATATGCACAGTGCAATAAAAGAGGTTCAAATTAACAGATGACCAAAACAGCACAGATATCTGTGTAAAAAATGAAGGGGCAGCAGCAGAAGAAGATTTTGTATTAAATCCAATGATGGGAGGGATTAATAAGTATAAACATGTGTGGGCCAAGTTTAAATCCACCCACCTTTCCCTTGAATGAACCCTAAGAGTTTGATGTCAAAAATGATCCAGAGGATGGCAAACAGAAGAGTCATCATGGACGGTCGCTGGAGGGGGAACTGATGAGAATCAAAGTGTGTAAAAACATCCGAGAAAAAGGCTATTCTGTAAACCATAACTGCAGTTGAAAAGCAAAGCTGCCAAACGATTATTTCAAAACGTACAACATCAATAGCCCTGCAATTTAAAGACCTGGGTTTAAATACCGGCTGATGATGTTGCGCTTCTGAGCCACTTAAACCACCTCCAGCTACTGAAGTTGAAATTATCCAGCCGCTTAAACTGTGGGGAGGAAAAAACTGCAAGTCAGCAAGATGCTTCGGATGAGAAGTATCAGTCAAGTGAAAAAAAGATGTCATTTTACATTTTCTGTGAGCCACACTGCATCATTAATTGACTTTATAAAATCTATTTTATAAAGGGGGTTTCAGTCCAGCTCAGTCTGTGTGGGGTTTGCATGACGTATTTTCCCCCAGGGAGGGGAAAAACTGGTGTAGGTTATAATAATAGATAATCTGGGTGGGTTTTTCCCCAGGTGCTCAGGTTTCTTCTCAGTGTTCCAGGTAAGCAAGTGTGAATGAATGACTTTGTATGACTGTTTTGTAATGAACTGGTGAATAAATAGATGAATTACAGTGTTCCGTTTAGGGCTGAGTTTGTATGAAAACAGAATCTCTCCACTGTTCCAATATTAAATCATTTTTCAGAAGGAACTACAACTGACACATAAATAACCCCTTGATTGTTACAGATATTTTAGTGGTGCAGATCAGACATTAGTTAGCAGTTCAGAGAAACGTTTTCAGAACACAGGACTTTGGAGTTAGATCTTATCATTAATGCTTCGCCACACAGTCCAGCATTTTGAGTTAAATGAATTAAAACTCCAAACACTCAGTTCTGTTTTTTTCCGAATTATTTTTGGACAACTGCTGCTGCACGGAAGGGGCCAGTTAACAGAAAGTGTAGCTTCGCTAACGTGACCTGTACGTTCCAGCACATCTTTCATCCTGTTTATACCCAGTATATAGACACAATCTGTATGTCTCCACGGTAATGGCGGAGGCTGGCGCTGTCCAAGTGAAGTGCTGAAACCTTCACCTTGATCTTAAGCATCCTTGTACTTTCAACATTTTTGTATTCAGGCACAATGAGCTGTTATACTAAGGGCCTGGAAATGTAATACAGGCTGTATTTTCACATGCAGATCAGTTTTTTTTTTTTTAAGTCTTTCACCAAAGAAATACAAATACTTCAGCCACCCAATAAAGGAAAATTTTACAATGTAATTGCAAAAGGACACGTGAATCTCTGAGATAAACCATTAATTCATATGTGTTATATAGTACAATGAAAAGCAGGACTTTTTGTTTGTTTAAATAAACACATCAATTAATATTTTCATACCTGCCAGAAATATGTATAACGATTCCAATAAATAGGTGACGATACCGCCCCACACATGAAAAAAGAGATTTAAGTTACATTTAAACATTCATTCGTCATATAATTTAAATAATTCTTTCAAAAAAATTCCGAAATGTACAAAAAAATCCAAATTTACTTCCCCATGAAAATATCGATCATCTCCATGAAGTCCAAACAGATGGTATGACGAAAAGATATTAAATAACGTATTAAAATGTGTACAACTGGGCACATTTTACAGAAACAGACCGAATGGCTGCGAAATCCTTTCCAGCTGCCTGGGAGGAATTAATTCGGCTTTTTAAATTCTGCTATAATAATAAATACGATTTATATTATGAACACTGCTGTAGACGCACCGAACAGGAGCACATTAACAGCGCGCATTCGAACGTTCAATATAAGGGGTATGATCAATAAAGATAATAAAAATAATAATAATAATAATAATGATAGTGAAGGGCTGAGATATTTTACAGTACCTGGTGACGCCGAGCTGCCCACTCAGAATGAATGAAGGTCGAGGCGGAACGACAGTAATGACTGTATAAAAAAAACTTCGTGACGAAACAAATTTCCTGTCTCCGAAACTGCGGTTTAAAACAGTCATCTGATAATTTATTTGACATTTACATGAAGTTTGAATTTCTTTAAAAAGCAGAAAAAAACGCCCATTTTAAACTGGTCGGTTTTTCTTCTCGCATTCTAGAACTGCCGGTCAGTGGGAATTGAGCAGCCAAACGTCCCGCAATGAACTTCAGGAATCTTTAACGTCTCACTGACTGACTGAATAGTTGGGATGTTGGTGATCAGCTGAAGTGTGGAATTAAACAGCAGCCGGACCTTCGTGGACGGGGAGACCCGAGAGGAACCGAATCTGGTCCCTTCACGTCCCTCCTGATTTCCACGGTTGCCCTTATTCTGCTCTTAAGCGCCGCTCCATTTTAGAATCCAGATTAATATCTTACATTAATTCATCCTACATAATTATTTGGCTCCACGGTGTCATTATAGCTTAAAATTTTGACAGACCTACCTGAAAGACTCATTCTTCATGGAATGATAGATGTCATTTTATGGAAATTAACAGAAACTTTCTCCCTTACAACCCGACTGGCAGCAGTAGAAATTGAGCTGAAAAGTTGTTATATTGGAAACAGCTTCAAAAATATATGCACGTATTAATAGCATCACTCTCCCCACATTGTGCAGCAATTCCAGCACAAAAATACACCCAGATCTTGGCGTCAAAACCCATAAAGAGACTTGACCAGTCCCACATGGCACCTATGGAGGATGATGTTCCGTTTTTTCCCCTTTACAAATCTGACCAGGGAAGGATGAGAAAAGAGAAAATCCCTTTTCTGCCGATTTTCCTCTCAAATTTATCCAGGTGCAGTTCATACTTGCAGAGATGGACCCACATTCCTCAGGTTTACCAAGAGAGGAGCTGGGCTGGAGAAAACATGAAGAAACATTACCATCCCTTCATTTCTCAACCCACTTCTGACATAACTCCTTCAAATCCCTCTGGCTTACGCACCAAACTAGGCAAGACCCTCTGCATTTGACCTGGTACTCAAAGCCATTTCCCAACCCCAGAACTTTTCAAAAGCTGTACTTGACCAACAAAATGCTTCAATCAGATGTCAACTTGAGACGAGATCTCCAAATTCTACCCTCCCAAACTATAGCTGCACTTTGTGTCAACTGTAATGTCATTTGTCACAGAACCACTGATACTGTAGTGACACCTGTTTCTGTTGAGGAAAGAATGTTGGTTTCACTCATTACAGTGCGGTAGTTATAACCACTGTGATCCCTCCAGCTTCCCTGTGAGAAACACGTACAGAAGTGAGAGGCTCTGGGGCAAGTCTGATGCGAGAAAAGACCATTTGATGCTGAACTTCTCAGCTTTATTCTCAAAAGCTGTGTTTAAAAATCCCAGCAAAACACAAACTCGGCTTTGTCTCATTGCCCTGACAAGACAGCTCGGTATCTGCAAATCTCAACCACGAAAACATGTTTCTTTTTCAACTTTCTGGGTTAATCTCTCCATAGAGTCTGGTTCAAACACCTGCTAGATAACTAGTGCTTTTGGTGTTGGGGGGAGGGGGTCCAACAAGTCAGAAAAATGTTCATAAAAGCATGAATGAGCTTAAATTTTGAACAAGACAGCTATTTCACAGACTGGTCTGCTTCGTCGTAGAGAATAAGACAGACAGACTAAACGTGGCCTTCAAGTGATGACAAGATGAAGAACGAGGACTTTGAAACAGTCAGATCTTGAATACAAATGAAAAATTTTAGTTTTGTACTCAAAAGGTACAATGATTATAACTGAAACTGCCAGCACTGTTTTGCATGTATGTTATCATGGTTTACTATCAGCTACGTTCCAAGTCACAGCAGCACAAATGACAATTTGGGACAAACAATAATGTCACACTTTGCTGCACAGCTCAGAAAAATGAGGAACTGGAACAAAAACATCGCCACAGGGTTCAGAAAGTGTGCGCAGGAGAATCAAAATAGTGTTTCTACTTAAACGTTCAGTTGTGAGGAAACAGAAGCTCCATCACCCCAGATGTTTTTAAACTAAAGGCCAAAGGAAGAGGCAAACATGAACAAACTGTCCAGGATCATCTCCGTATGTTGAAGATTGAAATAAAGAAATTAAATTAAATAAATTTAAAAGAGTGTGGTGATAAACAGCAGAAACTGATCCGTAAAGATCCAACCAACAGTTTCCAACCCCCTACAGTTTTATAATTTTTTATTATCACTCAGAACCGAGTTTTTGTGTTTGGCCATATTTGATTCCGCAAAACAGAACAGAGAAGGAAGGACCATCTACATCTTCCAGGCACTTTTCCTTCACCTGGCTCATCACAAACATGTTCCTTCCACTACTTTTCCAGATCGATTTAAAAGCAACATTTTCAGGCTGCTGCACTGTTTGTTTTGTACGTCTCGTGTAACCAAACGCACTGGAAAGTCATTACAAAAGTCAAGTATGTGAAAAACACCCTTTAACATTTTGTGTGAACAGATAAAGGTTGATGACTCTTCCTTTCCTGCAACAACAATTCTTGAAACTTGATAAGGACGACAGTGACAAGGGGCCCGATAAGCTACTTCAAAACGGCAAAATCAGATGAGAGTACAGAGGCTGAAATCATAAGAGGACACGGGGAAAATCCCCAAACCTGAGAGCACAAGATCTGATTCTGGTAAACTGCTGCCAGGGGGCCAGTGGAACTGTCTCCTTTGTCTGTACTTCAGAGATGTTTGAGGGCACAAGATGGGAGCTTCTTATAGTTGGCTGGACACACAGCTGCCCAACTATTTCGTGTGCAACTGCAGGAGGGCATCAAGGTTCAAGTGGACATTTCTGCTTATGTTGGAGGAAATTCAGAGATGGACTGGTGTCCCACTCCAGCTTAGTGGCCTGAACAGGACAAGCGAGGTCACTGAAACCATAGAACAGAATTATTTAAACTTCTCCACAGGATCTGGCCAACAAACCATTTCCATTAATTGTGGAAAAATGCAATTATTCCTCTCATTCTGTCATTAACACTGACATATTCCTCTTCACTGAGTTGGTCGTCCCCATTGTCTTGGTGCAAGGTGCTACTATGGGCATGAACCCGCTCTGACCAGAGTGAGAGATACTCTGCACAAACTCCACCAGCAGGGTGCAATTTACAAACAGCAGCATAAAAATCATTTGAATTTTCATGAAAGTTTAATAGAAGGTCAAAGTGAAGAGAATGAAAGCATAAATGGAGAACGTCTTTGGACTGTGGAAGTTCAGGCAGACGCGAGGAGAACGTTGGACTGAGTAACATTCAAACAGGCGGGCCTAGAAGGTGGACGGATAGTCGTCTAACCTAAAAATGACTATTATAATATAAGCAGTACAGTGCAGTGAGAATTTAAACCAGGGACCTGGACCATCACAGTTCGTGTCCCGTTAGATGATGTTTCACGTTCTGAACCTCAACGGTTCTTTAAAGACAGGTGGAAATGGTGAGCCCCCCCCCAGTGAGCTTAAACATTTACATCTTAGTTAAAGAGTGAAATTTTGGTCGAACAGGTCAAGGCAGTTCCTCTTTCTTGAAAAAACTTACAACCCATTTGAAAAACATTCACAAAGATTCAATAATCGCTGCAGAAAAGTACCGCCACGGTACACGACTTTGCACAGATCCCCGATGTGTTACTTAGGCTTTTACATTAAAAAAAAAAAATTAAATAAATTTAAAAAAACAGCATAAACAGCCTGCTTCTCCAAGGAACAGTTTTTCTGGAATATTCCAGCTCATGTGAAGGATCATCTCACCACCTGGTACCTCAAGTGCAGCAATTCCTCAACTCAAAAACATGGTTGACAGAAGTGAACACAGCAGGAAAAAAAAATCTACTGTGAAAAACTACTATTTTACATGAGACAAGTGTCTTTGGATGCAGTAG
The DNA here is from genome assembly GCA_900497675.1 of Arapaima gigas. Lineage (NCBI taxonomy): Eukaryota > Metazoa > Chordata > Actinopteri > Osteoglossiformes > Osteoglossidae > Arapaima > Arapaima gigas. The sequence continues at coordinate 1,651,500 of UFQX01001618.1, read as the reverse complement.
ACTCTGGAAAGCTGGTTTCACGGACATCCTCTCTGACCCCCTTCAGCTGTCACCTACAGTTCATGTGAAACAGCTCAGGGAAGGTCACCATCCAGTGTTGTTCAAACCAACTTGTGTTATGGATTTCACCCCATGGAAACCCCCTGTGAACAGGTTGTGGGATCATATGTCACCCACTGCCTGATGTAATTACTCTGGGGTTTCCCCACTTCAGCAAGTACCACATTCTTCCCACTTAGTTCACAGTCCACAGGGCTGGTGCAGTCAGAGTCCAGGAAGCCACTGTCAATGGTGTCTAGATCTAGTTCGAGGTGAGGGTATCCATCATTGGAGCAAAAGGAGTCCAGGGACAGCCTTTCTGCTTCCTGGTCTCCACCCTCTAGCTGCCAGTTATGGCTGTAAAGCGCAGATGATGCTTGCCGGCCCAATGCTGGCTCGTGGTTGACATGATGGCATCCTGACAGCTCTCTACTATCCAATAGTTCCACGTCTGGAACCGTTTGGTTTTCAGAGGCCAGGTTCTCTCCCTCACAATCTGCAAAGTAGGGAAAGAAGTGTCCTTTGGGTTGGCAGTTACCGCAGGACTTCCCCACAAAGCCTGAGGAAGTGCTCTCATCTCCGGACACCGTCACGGTGTGGATAGAGATATGGCTGGTCAAGTGTGCTGTGTCCTGGCTGCTGCTCTCCATGAGATGCTTGGGGGAGCAGTGGGAGGAGAGGTCCAGAAGGGAGCTGGTGCCCGGGTCCTGGCTTTCTCTGCTGTCTCGGCGGCCACCAACCTCTTTCCTGTCAAGGGAGTCTGGCTGCTTCTCCTTCACTACTTGTACCACCATATTCTTCTCAAGCAGGTCAAACTGGCTTAGTGTGAAAGTGGGGCCCACCCATTTCTACAAGAGGACACAAGCCAAAGAATGAATACAGTGGAAGCCTCAACCATCTACATCTTATCTGGACAAGATCAACTAATAGGTTTCATGAGTCTCCGAACCTTCAACTTTGGAGGTCACCTTCAGACCCAGGAAGTTTTAAGTTTAAAAGTTTTAAAACTGTGTTAAAGTATGTAACATTGGAAAAGGGTTGGAGGTTAAAATGACAGTAGTTGACGGGGACTTGGTGACCACCTCCCAGTACAACACAGAGACAGATAGAGATTGGGCCCGTTTGGGGAAAAGTGCAAAGAGCCACTGAGCTTTCATCATTACTCATGAGCTCAGAATGGAGACCAGACCCCTTTCAATGAAGAATCACTGAGAAAAAGTTCCATCAGATACTTCTCAGTGTTCCGTTCCCACTCAACATCCTGCCCTTTGCTTCTGCACGTCTCTGCATTCGTAGTGTTTTTTTTTTTTTTTTTTGCTTCTGCAAGCACATCAAATACTTCAGTGCATTAGGCTCTTCTCACAAGAACATCATATCTGATTAGCAGATTCTAATCTTTATAGTCACTTTTAAGACAAGGCTGACCACAGTTGTTACTCTTGATAAAAAGAAAAAAAAACAATGTGTAAACTGAATCTGCTTTTGACTTGGCTCAGTATTTTCCCGAACAGGTTACTTTGCTTTTTAGTGAGCAAACCCTAAAAATTTGGCTTTTGGATCCTTTAGACATGTGACAATTTACTCTAATTAGATGTGGCATAAATTAGTTTTTTTTTAAAAATTGCACATTTTCATTAATATTAATATTAACAAAGCTGGTCTGACACAATCGAAGTTGCTGCAGTTTGACTGAACCTGCTATGCAAGAATATATTAAAAAACCTTCAAGATTTCCCAGCTGTAGATGTGCTCCGCTGGATGTGCTTGTAAGATTGCGATCAAAGACACGCAGCTGAGTCACGGTGGTGATGACCATTTGATAAAATTATATAGGATCAGCAACCAAGGCTGCAGATCTAGATTATATGGCAAAATTTCCATCAACAAGAAGGTGTCGCCTCTTTGAAGCGAGCGAAAGGTTATCATTCATTAGATGTTTCTTGGTGCCAGAGAACTTTGAGGAGGGCCAGGTTCTCAACGAAGAGCTCAGAATGGGTTGGTTGAGCCATTTGAAACAGGGAATTGACAAAATGAAAACTCTCATACTTTGCCAAGGGAGTAAACATAAAACACATGGAATGGATTTTAAAAATTTCCATTCCACTTCAGAGGCAACTTAACCAACTTCTATACCCAGCCATGGTGACCTTGTCTCTGCCCCCTGTGTTCAGCACATTGAAGGCCTGTATTTCTCCTTGTTATTACATACTGATGTTACTTGTGGAAGTGAATTTTATTCAACTTCCTGGATCCCAGGTTCTAAAGTGCCAAATTCATCACACTGAAGGAGTCGAAAAGCTGAAAAAAACTGAGCAACAATATGGTGGCTTAAAGACCAACCTATGGCTGAAATACAGGTTTCCCCACAAAACTCAAGCAACACTAATAATTGGATCATCATTCAGTTAAAGATCATTTGCGCCCGGAGGAGTTCATTCTAAATTTCTCCACATATGGAGAGTCATTACGAACATCATGCCACAACTCCAGCTTTCTTATCCTGCACAGTAACATGGTGGCTTGAGGGAAATTAGAATAATATGCATAAATTTTGCATTTGAAAGAGATTAAAAGTTGGAGTATGGGGGGGGGCAAGATGACAACAGACACTGATTGTCCACTGGAGCTTCTTGGATCCAATGCAGTACAGTATACAACAGGGAAAGAAGTGGGTCTTCTGCTGCTGTGTACAGGACTGTGCCAGAACAACCACGTCTAACACTGTAGGAACACAGTGAAACAGTGAAACACTGGTTGAAAACAACCAAATCCTTTGCAAAATGGCACCTAGAAAAAGCTGCAGAGGTATGATGGGAAGTCCATGATCTGGCAAAACTAAGCAAGACCTTTTAACCTGAATGCTTTAGGTATCAAGTATCCACTTTATGCTACGGGAGGGCTTTTCAGTTCCAAAGACTAAAAATGTTGTCAGGACTGAGGTGAACACTAAAAACTGAACAAAACACTTCATGTCCTCAGACAAACTGCTCAAAGTGAGAAGGATGGGACAAAAAAAGGATAGGATAAAAAAAATGAGAAAATTAGCATTGAAAATGTTCAGTCTGTTGCTACTGTGAGCCAGTGTGATCGACATCCAGAAGGACTGAACAAGGGGGGGGGGGTGACTATTTATCACAGATTTAACACTTATTACTTTACGGTTGGTTCATTCTTTTTCGTGGGGATTCTATGAATACAAACACATGACTCAAAAAAAAAAAAAACCTGAAAAGCAGGCTTGGAGATTCATGTGCATGAAAAAAAATAGGGAAGCCAAATACATTTTCAAAGCAACATCTTCACGATCACTCTTTGATGTGACAACAAAGGCGCGAACCCACGTGAAATGAGGAAGCATCACCAGCAATACAAGGTGGACCTCCGTGTTGCTTCTTCATTTACTGGAATATCTGTTAAATTAGCTTGAGATGATAAATAGCTAAAAATAGCCCCGGTCTGTGCAACTCAAGTGCTGCTTAACAGCTTTTTCCATCTAGAAGAGCTTCGCTCCAACAATCAACTTTCACTGCCACGTCACTGTTTCCTTTCTTTGGTAAGGCGTATGTTTCCAATGTTGCTTGCTCCTCTACGTAAACTTCCACAAAGGGTGAGGACAAAAAAAAATGGCAGGTGAAGTCCCAGTTGAATGGAATGAATTTGGCAGCTCTACCTGAAAATTCCCATGGTAAGTGTGGTACAAGGGCTTGAAGAAGTCCTCTGGGCTCGGGACATAGCGGTACAGTTGCAACCACTTCAGCCGGCCTCTGCAGAAGGGGGAAGGACACAGCATAAATACACAATTCTTGGATTTTGGTACATAGATACATGTACCTAATGGATGTGACCTCAGTATGAAAAATGACCGTAGACACGCCGCTAATGTTCAACACATCACACTCTGAAAAACAAGAGTGGGGTTAATATAGGGGTATTTTCCCTCATTCATTGTTCCTTTTTGTCAGTGCTTCAGATACCTAATTCTATTTGTTGTTCAAAGTTCTTCCCGTTTCACTTTCACACTCCTTTGTTGACAACAAAGTTGAGTTCAGGTTTGGCTGGAAGGTCTAACCTGTTCTTCTTCGAGATCCTGTCTTTTTAAACTCAGGGCGCTCAAAGTATGCAAAGCTATGCAAGTTCTGTTCAATGTTTTCACTGTACATAAACACAGTCAGACAAGACCTGAAGTGAAACAATTTCTGCAGAAAGTTCTACTTGGTACAGTATTCAAAAGTAGCCTGATGTTTTCTATACACACCTTGAAGGCTTGAGGTGATTCTACCATGAACCAGGGTGTGGCAGCAGTGTGGCTTCTTTAAACATCACATAATGAATATTAACAAAAAAAGGGAAAATACGAAACCCGTTGGATATTAAATATGGAAAGGAAAGCTCTTATTTCTGAAGGAAGCTCCTCATGAACCAGGGTCTTATTAGTTTAAAGACAAATAAAAATAAAGACCTCATTTCCATAAGAGTTAGTCAGCAAGTATGGAGGCTTCCAGCAGCTCACTAGCATGACCCCATCTACACCATCAACCCATGAGCTGAGCAGGATAAACAGTGTAAACAGCAGTCACCTCATTAGAAAACATTTAATGTTGATGTTATACCACGGTGCAGTGTGTACAGCACTGTGAATCTTATTTTAAATAAATAGGTTTATTAAATAAAGAAATTTTGTTTAAACAATCAGTGCCAACAGCTTGTTTGAGGAACTCATGGAATGAAGCAAAGGAGGGTTTTTGCTGTGAGTAGGTTGTCAGCTGTCTCCATCGGTGGTGTAGAACAATAGGAAGAGATGGTGGAGGCTCCTATTCATGTTACCCTCAAGTCCCATAACTAGTGAAATCATTTGCATGTTCGAAACTTCTTTTAAAGTTGTCTTGTCCACATGGGAAAGATTTTTGGTTCTTTCTCCTCTTCCTCTGAAGGTCAATGGGCATCCAGCTGAATATTCCGGCTCTAGTCTCAAGAAATGCAGCAACGTACTGCAAAAACGTTGAGACAAAGTGAGCACAAGACTCGTGAGCAAAACAAGCGGAAACAGCTGATAAGATATCAGCAAGTACTTTTTTTTTTTTTTTAATTTGGGGAAAAAATATGTCACAGCACATTTCCGTTTGGAAATCAATATTTAGCTATTAAGGTATTATACTAGGTATTTACCTATTGATTTAAGTATTATAATTAAAAGCTGTCAAAGTGAAAAGTGAGTTGGGATACCGAGGGATTGGTGTGATTCATTTTAAAAATTTGGCTATTTTTCCAAGTCAATCTTTAACTGAGTTTAGTTTGCTATGTAAGGCTGGGTATTACTGAGGATATAGTTTTCTGATCACAACGTAACTCCTCCTGCTGCACATTTATATTCTCAATCACCTGCAGTGCTGGTGCTACTTAAATATTTAAACTACCATTCAGCCTCACCGGGACACTACCCGTCTCCTTATACTCATTTGTAAAAACCTGACCATCGTCTCCACCACAATTAACTAAAATTACTACGTTTTACCGTCAAAGAATGGCTGTGAAGTCAGTACAATCCACCTGGTCAACTCAAGCATTCAGAACTGTATTTAATGTACATCTATTAAGAAATATTTATGTCACTATTGTTTATCACTTGTTCATTTTTATGCTAATTTTACTAAATATTTTAACTGCGTTTAGCAGGTGCTATGATCACAAGAAAGCCCTTGGGATCCTCCATACCTGCTGATGAAATGTTATTGCAGTTTAGGGAACAGTCAGGGTGGGATGGGTTTTACTTTCTACCTGGGAGACAGGTGCTAGCAACTGAAAGATGGAAATGTGTAACTTATATTGCCATCATGCCACCATACGACAACTATCATTCACCACACGTCCTGGTCAGGGTCTCCATCCCTGGAAGGGTTGCTAATTCATTGCCAGGTAGCAACACCCAAACTCTGTGGACAATTTACAGACACCAATTCACCTGAAATGCATGTTTTTGGACTGCAGAAGGAACCCGAACCTGACTAGGAGAGAACACGCAAACTCCCCATCAAGCGAGATGGATTCAGTCTCGTGCAGGAACAGCTCACCACCCCCCATAGACCAACTTACTTTGCCTGCCACATTAAACAGCAATGCATGAAATGAAGAGAAAATAACAGCAGTGAAAAATGAACTCATTCTAAGCCATTTTGATCTCTCAGGATGGAATTACATGTAGGGTATTATCTTATACTTTAACTTGTGCTGCTGCTTCTCAGGAACATCTCTACAAACAGTAAAATATAATTAGTCCTACAGTATCTGCCACCTCATCAGTGTTCAGAAACACGAGTATTTATTTCTCTCTTGGCGTGACTATGAACGCTTCTAAGGGTTTCAAACCTCATTCTATTTGTTCGTAGACCTGCGTACGGAAAACAAAGTATTGGACCACAGAAGAATAAAACTTGGCACATTTGAGAATAACTGATTTCTTTTTTCTTTTTTTAAATTGTGAAACAAGAGTTCAAATTATTAGCTGATCAATCAGGATTAAATTTCCTCTGGTTCTGCAGTTCAGGAACATCTGTTCCTCACTCACCTAAAGATGTGGATTCGAGATGAATTTTGGCTGCAAGTGATGTGTCGGTGTGCATCTGTGTGTGTGTGTGTGTGTCTCTCTCAGGGTCTTATACAGAACCAAAAGCAACGAATAAACATGTGTGTCAGTACCTTAATTTGAGTCCTCGCCTTCTGTCTGCTACAATTAGAAGCTTATTTCTATTACATGAATAATACAATAAAAACTATAATAAGACTGTCCCTGTGAACTGTTGTGGCATTTTGACCTTCAGAGAAGTTTCTGAACTACCTAAATCCAACACAAGTGCAAGTTGTGGCTTCCTGCATTGGCTGCCATTAACACACTATGTTTCTAAATGATTTACATTGCTTGTGGTTTTTGTGAATAGGAAGCAATGAGAATGAAAGGGCAAGACAAGTTAATTTTGAAATGCATTTTCAATAACATATTATGTTCAACAGACAATCATTTTGCTGTATTCTTGAAATGGCTCTTTTGACTGTACTAACAAACAATAATAATAATAGGACATCATTATTTTTCAGCTGAAAATACAAGAATACTGACACCCCACAAATGCAGCAATAAAAAGCTATATTTTCTCTCTAAGCCTCAGTTTGTCAAATCTAACTATAACACAGTATATGCACGCTAACCTGTGACGACACTGACAGGTGACAGTCCACAAACTGCAGATACTTACGTTATTCCGAAGTAGCATAAGAGCAAACAGGGCAGCAAGGAGAGGAAGAGCAACAGCAACAAGAACTGAGGGGCCTCTTGATTTGGGCCTATTAAAAAAAAAAAAAAAATCAAGTCAACATTTTCATTTGAAACATTAAAAAATAAGTACAGCATTTGAATTAATCAAAATAGAAAATTAGTCAAGTGACCTCCCCCTCATACATCTACATTCATTTGTCATGTTTTAGCTGATGCCTTCTTTAATGGTGACTTAATATTGGACAGCAGCTATTTAGGGTTATTTACCAATGTATATAGTTAGTTGATTTTTTTTTACTGAAAAAGGAAATGAACCTTCAAAGTTTCTGGGTTAAACTGAGAAAAATGTGTGGTTTTTTTGAGCTGTTCTATTTTTACAACAACAATTAAACAATTCAGTAACAAAACAATGTCCCATCTACAGGTAGGAACTCAAAACGGAACTTCATGATGCAGGCTGCACACAGTCAAAATGTGATGTGTTAAAATGAACTCCAGGAAACTAAACTGCTCCAGTAATTCAATTTATTATTAGTTCCTTTTAGAGTTTATGTAAATCTTTTGTCAATAAGCATCATTTACTATGTTGAAATGTGTGAAAAAAATTTCTAAAATTTAAAAAAAAAATCTAAGCTTATGTTCACATTCATTCAGTGCAGAAAAACTTTTTTTTGCTTCTTTGTATTCAAGTCCAGATTTTTATCAGCAGTCCAACATATTGACATTTACTATATTTTAGTCACATTAAAAAAAAGACAGTTCACATTAAACCTGTTATCTCTACAAAGCTTGTGTCTTGGCCGACATGGCAACATAATAAGGAATTTGGCCCCTCGCGTCTCCTGAGCTGCAAATTCAAATCCACCTCCATCTTTACACCATGTGCATTTCCCTATATTGGTCTGCGTTTTCTCTCACAGTCCAAACACACATATTTAAGATAAACCGGAGCTATTTGTGTGAATCTACGTGAACTCTGATGACCTCAGGTGGACTTCTTTCTGCCTTTTCCTGCCTGGTTTTGGCTGTGGACCATAGTCACCCTATAATGAAAATGTGATTTCTGAAAAAGGATGGATCAGTGTTTCCATCTAGAAAATAAAAACACTACAACTGTATGACCCAAAATTTGTACCCACTCTTGGTTTTCCATTTTGTTGCGGGGCTCCATTCGCTCCACAATGCCTGGAATTCGGAAGGATTTACTGTGATTTGAACATCAGCCACATACTCTTCTCCAAGTTTCAGGTTGTCAGAGGGAATCTCAAGGTTACGTCTGTCCTCCTTTATAGAGTAACACTCCTGTAATAGATAAAAATGCAGTCGATCTAAGTGGAAAAATGCAAATTTTGTTTCCTCGTGTTCACTAATAACACATTTAAAGCTTGATGTACAACAAAGTGACACTGTAAATTAAATCCTTTGGTCAATTTGTCTACAAATAAAATATTTTTAAGAAAGATTTTGTCCCTGTTGGTGACATCCTGCTTGAAAATTATTCCTAAATTCTTTAAATGTTCATTCCAAATCATTTAATTAAAAAGGAATGCTAAATGCCTTTGATAATGTGTTTTCAAATGAATAATTGTCTTCATTTTTACTGCAATGCTTCACAATTTTACCTCAAAAGATGCATCTTTTGTCCTCAGTCGAACTTTATACATGAAAAAATTTGCCAAGTATATGCTCTGATCTTTAGCTATTTTCCAAGAAATGTTGTAATAACCATTATCCTGTGTCACCTGCACATCAAACGGAGGGTCTAGCTTGACTGCGGATAAAAGAAATTAGAGGAGTATGAGGTCATGCAGAACAAAAACAAAAACCCACAGTATTTGAAAAGAATGAAGCAGCAATACAAAACTGTGATTTAAATTTGCAAAATCAGGTTTGAGTCACAATCTCAAGTTATGATAAATTGTATTATTTAAATTAGTAATAAGTCAAAATAAAATGACTGAAAATTAGAACAAACTACTAATAATTAAGTGCAATTCCTGTGATGTGTAAATGTCAACTTACTGTGTTCATGCAGCATAAAACAAATGGAATCTCTGTACTTTTCGCTTTGTTCAGTGTTAGTGTTATTCACCCTTGTTCTGCAACTGGCATCAATGGAAACTACTAGGTCAAAGTTCTCCGGGGTAGTTTTGCACCAGTGCTGAGGGGGTATAATCTCACAAGTTCCACTCCCACGCACAAACTCATTCCTTAAAAAAAAAAAAAAAAAAAAAAACAAAAAAAAAAAAAAAAAAAA
>UFQX01001618.1:1586018-1641919 GCA_900497675.1 Arapaima gigas | reverse complement strand
AAAAAAAGGGGAAAAAAAAAAAAAAAAAAAAAAAAAAAAAAAAAAAAAAAAAAAAAAGATAGCTACAATTATTATAAACGAATAGATATTAGTACAGCAGCAGGTATCATTGTGGTTTATTACTCATTCTGAAGGTTGCCACAAATCTTGGCCAGGAGCCTACCATAGAAACCAAGAGAAAGATTATTAAACCCACATTCCTTCAGTAAAATATATGACTGTATAAAGAAGCAAAACTCGAAGCATATTTGGATAAAAATCTCTCTTCAGGACTAAATAATAATACTCATCTAAACTACACCTACACTTTCAGACACTTGCATGCCTGAAGGCACAAACACACAGTCCTCGTGTTATAAACATAGAAGTTTTAAAGCTACAAACTTTTTCAATGTACTTATTTATTTGTAATAAAAATTTGTTTTCTCACTGGAAAAAATGGTGATCATCTCATAAAAAAATGCAATAAATAAAATTTCACAGTGAATTATTAATTCATCATAGCTTTAGGCTTTTTAACACAACCTGTGAATAAGTCTAGGGCCATCTGAACTTTTTGACTATTCAGCAGATGCCTATGCAATCTAATCGAGCTACAAACATCCTTCTGGTCCAAAATGTTGAGGACGACGGTGTGTGTGTGTGTGTGTGTGTGAGAGAGAGAATGACAAGTATAATTCCTCTAGCTTAGCTGTTTTGTTTATCGTTCTTATTAGATGACTGAAAATGGTTGCCAACAACATAGCTGTTCATTTTGAAGGGTTTTTACAGGTTACATTATTTATTATTTTTGTCACAGCAACATAGGTCACTGTCAACACCTTTCTCAATTTTGCCAGCACTTTCAATGATAAATCTTTGCAAAGAGGTTTCCCAGAGAACTATGCATACAGTGTCATCAAAATACTGTGGTTTCAATGAACAAGAGTTTTTTTTCATCTCTTGTTTAAAAAAGCTTAATTATCATGAATCGTGCCTTTTAACAAATTTACATTGAATAGTAGTAAAACTAAGTATAACGTAGACAACATGGGCTTGACCTGCTGTCTACATGTTTATTTTAATAAGTGAAACCATTCAAAAGATTGAGTCAACATCATTCTGCCCATAACCGAAACATTAAGTATGAATAATGTTTTATATTTATTCCTGGAAGCTATTTCCACACTAAAAAGATGTAATAAGTTGGATATGGCAGCTGCTTAGTTCATCTGTGAGACAGAAGGACTGACTGGAATTCAGTGTGACCATAGTTTAACTCAAAATATTCAACAATTATCAGTTATTTTCAAAAAGTGTTAAAAACTTATTCAGAAATGTGTTAGAAGGTGATGCATTAATACATTTGCATGTATTAATTGAGAGGATGCCTAGAAGAAGAAATTAAAACGTTAAATTAGATTTGACAAACCAGTGCCCATGTATTTTTCTACATTTTCAAAGACTCCTGCCACCATGAGAAGGAAAGCGATCTGCTGTAAACTGGAGGATTCGTGCTATGTGGTTAAAAAGTGTGTTCAGAAGCACTGCAGAAAGAGGCCAATTTTTAAACACATTCTGACAATTTTGGGGGAAAAAAAGGAAATACAGAACAGTTGAAAAGTTTTCACTGTTTCACACTTTTTTCTTTGGTTGGCTGTTTTCAACATCATTGTTTCTTTCAGGCCCGGTAGTCAGCATCTTTACTTGCGAGCAGCAACACTTTCAATTTTAACAACCAGCAGTGATACATGCTACTTTGATGAAGCGAGCTGATAAAGTTGGAGAACAGAAGCGTCTGCATCACGTACCAGCATTCTGCTGTTACTGTATAGGGGGACAACAAGCCGTGTGCAGAACATGAACAGTTGAGCGAAACCATGTAGTCTGTAGTGCAGGTGACATTGCACACGCCAGCACCTGCAAGAAACGGGTTAAATGGGGATGGTGAGTACTCTCTCTTTTTTTTGCTTCCACATAAAATTAAAATAATCACCGGTGTGAAACATTAAACAGTAAAAAAGGCAAAAGCAATCAAGAGAAATGTTAAAACAGCAAAACACAGCAGGCACCTGTTTTGGCACATTAGCAAACACTTGTAAAAATAAACCCAAAATGCCTACAGTATTGAATGAGGCCAAACAGCAAGTATGAAGTGATGATCGCTGGTAGCAAAGCCATAATGGGAATCGAGTTGAGCAAAGAGGTACTGAAGAGTAACTGACAGGTACCCAGGTACCACTGAAACCTGAAATGGAAAAATAACCAAATAACCAAACAAACAAACAAACAAACAAACAAATAAATAAATAAATAAAAACATAAGATATTGCATCAGGTAGTATTATGTACATCATACAGTCTGCATTACACACTTCCAGAACTGATAATGACACACATATCCAATAGCTTTGCAAACTATGGTTCTTTGAATTTATACCAATACAAGGAAGTGGCTCATACCACTATGCTGCTTGCTGTTTGCTTACTGCTGGTCATCCAGATCTACTTAACTACCGTTGGCAGGTGACTGGGGCCAGTAAAAACATGCTGGGTCAAACTGACTGATTTACTGACTGATCTTGTGGTTTATTACATTGCAGCATTTTTAAACCGATTTGCTAAGATGTCATCTTAGTGCCGTTCATTACAGGATAATCTGCCAAGTTCACCATGAAATAACATTGTCAGTAACTAAGTTTTTGCCATCAACATATTGCCTTTCCATGATTTTTACTATTCATTCTTTAAATAATGAATATTTCTGTCACTCGTTTGCTTCACTACATAATATACAAAAGCCCATCCAAGAGGGATGGCGTTTGTACTGAAGTTTGTTCATAAAAATATCTTATTTCAGCTTCTAAGTGACACTTTGACAATCCTGCTCATGTCTGTTTAAAGCATGATGAAAATATGGCCAATGATTTAAAGGCAGAAAAAACTAAGTACTTCCAATCTTTCACTTTGATTCCTATACGTGAAGGCAATAACTTTCAAAAGGCATCTTCAAAGAATACAGCAGGAACATAAAAACAGCACGCAATCACACACATACTCAAAATTACATGATAACGGCAATACAAAAATACTGTCGTGTTCTTTCTGCCTTAAAAAAAGACACAGGTCCCAAAAGCATTTTTAAAATACTCTCTACTTTTAAAATGGAAGCTTATCTGCTTGATATGCATGTCTGTGAGTTCTATTTTTGTGACTTACTGACATTTTGAACTGCACTGCCTCATTTAAACCAGCCTTTTAAAAGTATTCATTTACAAAGTGTAACATTCAGTTTCATGCAATTTATCTGGAAGTGAGTGAATAAAAAAGTGACTGTGTGGCAATTCTGTCATAATTGTTATATCCAAAAGTTTATGCAGACCTTGTATTTTTTGACTATTGAATTACTACATCATGACAACCCACAGAAAATTTTTTCAGTCATTTAATGTTAAAAACGCACTCAGGTTTCCCAGCAAACAATGGAAATCCAGGTGTTCAAAAACATCCCCATTGTAAAATCCATGATGCAGAACTTTTCAGAAAGTGAAGTTATATTAAATTTTAAAAAATAATAATAATAACAACAACAACATACATACCTCAGATTGTCTTGGATATAAATCTGTTGAAACTGATTATCTGTATTGCGTACCTGGTTTGAATGAAAAGCACCTTCTGCTCAGGATCTTCAGCATTTCTCCATGATGCGGTGATACTGTGTCTGACATCTTGGAGCCATGGCTGCTGCGTCACCAAGGATGTGGTTTTGTGGTGAACACGCAAACGGAGTAAGAGCAGCTCCCCACACACTTCTGTTTTCACAGTATCATTTGCATCAGTGAAACAGGGGGTCACACTACACTTTAAAAGGTCAAAAGCTTTACGTGAGGTTTAACATGCAATTACAAGTCGGATCATCCAAGTCTAAACTCAAAACTCAAATTCTATAACACCTATGTGAACACGTAATTTATAACGATTACCAGTTTCTTGTCCTGACACTTATTCTCCACGTACAAAATATATCTGTGAGACGAGAAATTTATAACAGCAGCAAAAATTTTTTTATTTCTCCTGTCACGTACTGTACTTAATCCACATCAAAAGCAGACACTGCTGTGAGCAAACAGGGTCATAACTATGTAACCACTTTGTGGTGTGACAATGTCAGGAAATGGAAGAAAATTTGTTTCATAAACTTAGGCTGAGAAAGTGACTACAAAACAAACAAAAAGTCATGAAAAGAGTCATTCATAAACATATTAAAAAAAATACATGTGCAACAAATTATATCAGTAACCACAAAGGCATCCAGAAAATAACGCTATGTGTTAATTTCGTTTTCTCAATTTGTTTAGGCATGAAAAACAGCCGGAACCAATGAAAAACCAACGTTTGGATTCTTCATCCTTTATTTCTCACTGAAGCAGAGGCCTGGCTGAGAATATCCTATTGGTTACAGTTCCACTAACTGGGTGTTTCAAAACTAAAAATCACAACCATCCATCCATCCATCCATTTTTATTAATCACTTCTAATGAACAGGGTCATGGTGGTCCAGAACCTATTCCAGGGCCATTGAGTGCTAAGCTATAAAACTAGCCCTGGACCAGGGTGGCCACACACACTCACTCATACAAACTATGGATGATTTAGGGTATACAATTAACCTGAAACACATGTCTTTGGACTGTGGGAGGAAAGAGGGGCACCCAGAGGAAACACAAACAGACATGGGGAGAACATTCAGACCCCATACAGACTGAACTGTGCACAGGTGCTGTATGGCAGCAACACTACTCACCAAGCCACTGTACCACCCATAAAAGCAGAACTAGTTAACTGAATTTGGGAGAGAACAAGCACATTGAATGACACTGAGATTTGAAAAAAAAATTTAACGAGAAAATCAAATAGAAAAGCTTAATCCTTTTCCAAGCCATTAAAGGAAGAAAGGGATACCAATTCTCCCATTTCTAAACACACCTAAAAATGAATCCATAATATGGGGATCAAGGTGCCATTTTTGACATTTATTATGGTAATAATTAATCCACTCTCAACCTGACAAAAGTTCACACAAAATGACTCAAAACATACACAACCACTGCAATACATTATTGCAGTAGATGCTTTTCTAAGCCTTACGAACAATGTCCTCCATATCAGATTAGTTGCCTCTATAGTGTAGACTCAACACCTTTGCTCAAGACATCTTATCTACCAAGTGTTTGTTAACCAGCAACACACAACTGTTTATTAATTTACACAACAGAACATTCTTACTGGATCATTCAGGTTAACTTCCCTGCAGCAGGGGGCTACACCAAGAATGGAATCTGAACCATGAACCTTCTGAATGTACAATAGCAGTTCTAACCAGAACCATCTACATGGAGTTTTCTACATCTGCCAGTAAAAAAATGCAAACAACCAAAATCATTAAAAATGTGTGTCAATTAATGCAATCTATCATTTCCTAAAATCCTCAGCTTGTATGTACAGTTGTTCATCCTCTGGGACAAAAAGAAGGAGCTCTCTTGGTCACACGGCATCCAGTTTCACAGCTGTTTTTTTCCTTCACTGCAACTATATGCTGACTTGAGCAGAATTATTGTATTTTTTAAGCCTCTAAGTAAAAATGACAGAATCAATGCACTAAACACAAATATTTTCTTTAAACAGCATAATTTCATCAACTGTTTGGTATGACACCTCTTTTTTGACTCGGCAATTTAACAAAGTCATACAGGTACTATGAATGTAGAAACAATCAAACAATCTGCTGCAAAGCGACAAAAAACACAAATTACTACTTGGTACAAATTTGATAAGCCGTATAAAGAAAAAGATTCTGATTCATAACCAAATCCATAGTAAAGTCTACAAGTTATTAATTGATGTTTTCGTAAAGATAAATTTCAGGAAGGAAGTATTAGACCAAATTCTTGGCCACGCCCAGCCATCAATCATACCCATAGACATATAAACACACCTCGCAGTGGCCTTTTCCGTATGCCGACTGCCACCCCACCTCCACCCCTACAGGGGGACTTGACAACCTTGCTCAATGGCAGGCATGAACCCTCAAGCTAACTTTTAGCCCCAGTGGACAGTCCACCAAGCATCCTTTCAGTCCAATACGTCCAACTCCTGAATCAGAAATTTATCTACATCCATGCAAACTTCTGCCAAACAGCAAAATCACTTACAAAATTCACAGAATTAACACATTCATGTTCATTACAGTAGTTCTTTCTTGTTGGTGTTTTCAACTTTTCATTTTCTCCAACAACCTGTGTTTTTGCATCGACTTATCTCAACTATCAACAACTTGCATCAATCACTAAATATTTACTGCCCGATATCTACAGTTTTACATAAAATTTTTTAACCAATGCTGTAAAACTTTGCCACCGTTAAATAAGAAGATCAATGAAGTATCAATGAGAACAGTGACTCATTTTAATACTTATGTCCCTTCTTGGTGTCTGCTGTTTATCTGCTGAAAAAATCTTTTCGTTATGAAAAAGAACTCGAGCAACACATCAGCAAGTATGCAACTGTGCGCTTTTGCAGGAGTCCCAAGCGAGGGGAAAACTAAAAAGTGCACATCAAAGCACATTTACCAGGCCATACTGTACACAGGAAGGTTTATTTATTTCCGATGCCACCCAGTTGTCTTCAGCAATCTAAACTAAACTCCGTCTAACTGCATTTTTAGGTAACCTCTGGTCTAATGGGATTATTAATGAAAGGAAGATAAATACTCTATGTAACGGGTATCAACGTCCCCCACAGTTTACTATTTTGAGTAAAGTGTGTTTTGGAAAAAAGTAGAGTTCCGAGAAGTAGGTCTTTGATTGTCGGTGGTTTTGCTGCTCACTCACTTGACTGTTGCATTTCAAAGAACAGAGATTCCGTGAAGTTAAGAAATCTTCCGAAAGCTTACCTGACAGGTTAGAAATTAGAAAGTTAGCCGTTTAGAAACTGTGAGTAATATGGATGAATGAAACAGAAATATGAAAAGCCTTAAATCGCTCATATTTTGGAAGCTGTTTTTACTGAGACTCATGCAGGGAGGGGAGGAATCAGTCTTTTAGTGTTCATTCATCAGATGGTTGGAACTGTTCACAGGATTATAAATGTCAGTGAGTGCAATCGATCATTTCTCATGAAATAATTCCTCATAATTACTGGGAGGAAACCCAAGCACCTGCTTACCTCCAGATATCACCTTCACAAAACACTGAAATTAAGTCTTTTTTCTCAATTACCACAATAATGGAAGAATGAATGGACATTTACACATCCGTTCAATTCTTCCCAGAAGATTTTTTAAAATAAATAATAGATAATTTTAAAAACTGCCTAAGATACACTTTCTTCTGTTTTAAACCTAACACTGTGCACAAACGTCTTTTCATGTATGTGATTTTGTTCTGTGGCTTCAGTGTGGTACAAAAATCACCCTTTTTCACTCAGAACTGCTGAAGCCCCTCATTTAAAAATGGTCTCAAAATATAGCTCTTTTAGACTGTCTGTGATATGTTTCCTTATACAATAATCAAACAAAATTCTGCTAATGTGGAAAGGATTGGGAAAATAAGTTTCAGATTAAATCAAAGAGCAGTACAAGTGTGAAATTATTTATTAATAACCATTCTAAATTAAAACTGAAACAACAAAACTTTTTTTTAAATTATGGATTGTAACAATGAGTTTTTCAATAAGAAAAATGTTTACTCAGACCCTTCAAAATAAAATTTCACCTCGATGGGTGACAGAACAAGTTAACTATTAGACACGGAATGAGTTTAGTTCTTTTCAAACAAATAAACTGTCTTTACATAACAGGTAACACAGCAGTCAAGATGTGGATTTGCAGCCTAAATATTGCTGGTGCAACACAAATGTGTTACCACTACACTGCTTACATGTTCCAGTAAAACAGACAGGCATGTGAGGGGATAATTCTGTAAGTTACTAAACATAAATACCAGCAAAAGAAAATTAATACACTGGCTCCTTATGTTAAACAGTTGAAATCCACATTTTTACAGACATTAACATAACCCACTTTATTTTTTTTCCTTTAATTTGCATTTTGTTTACTGATCAATTTTCTGGAATGTCTGTTGAGAACAAGAACTCACCTGCATTTCTATATGTACCAAAGTGGATGAAACATGAATCTAGGTCCACCTCAGTTCAACTCTTTTCCAGTGTTCACAGGTTGTGTCAAGGAAATAAAAATCTTATCTTTACAACATGAAATGATAAACACATAAAATCCTCTTAAAAATAACACAATAATACAGTGATGTTGGGTGACTTGGTTTACTATTTTTTTTATTACAAATAGTACATATAACTCAGTAGTGAGGTATTACATTTATTAAGTGATGCAAAAATTTGCAATTATAATACAATAATCTCCATTTTGTGTACAGCTTTAAAAAGCAGGGGTTTGAAACACTTCACAATTTAAAAAGCATATATGGTTGCAGCTCATAGCAATTTAAACTAAATATCAGCATGTGAAAATGTACAACAATAAAAGAAAGCAAAATAAAATACTCACTCGCCAGCAATACCTGCTTATCCTCAGCCAGGGCCATGGTGGTCGTTGGCTGATTTTGAAGCACAGGAAGTCTGGCAAAGCAGGGCACACTCAGAATGGGATACTGGTCTATCGCATGGTATTCACACACTGTGGGCACATTACCATCAGCAGTCCGACTCAAATAAATGCTTTTGGACCATGAAAGGAAACCCGTGTACCTGGAGGAAATCCCCACAGGACATGACAATATGTGCAAACTCCACACAGACAGAGGGAATCAAATCTTCCTAATCTAAGTCTGGCTGGGCAGCTGAGACCACACCAGTCCCTGGAAAAAAATTAATTTAAAAAAACCATGAAAACATGTAATAAAATAACAGATTCTACCTGTTATTTATAACTGTTTTTCCAATGCATGGTCACCACAGTCCAGAGCCTCTCCTGGAAGCATAAGGTGCAGTTAGACACTAAAAAGAACTAGGTAGGACACCAGTCCATTGCAGGGTGGCCATTAGTTTCATTAATTAACCAGAAACACATCTTTGGACTATGGTGGGACACTGGAGCACCTGGAGGAATTGCACACAGATATGGGGAAACTGTGTGAACACGACAGACTGAACTTGATTTGAACCTACAACTGAAAAACCAAGGCACTGTAAAGCAGCAGATACCCATTGCACTATCATGCTGACCATTTATTTATAAGGTATAAAAAATGAAATTTTAATCATTCTGAAGGGGGTAAACAGAAAACTGTATACAAGCAATGAACTTAAGAGCATGAAGTAGCTACCAAGTTATGAAGAGCCTAGGAATAGGAAAGGGTTGTACTTTCCCTTTAGTTGTTTTCTACTACAGTCTATTCCTGGTTTTAACCAGGACTATTCTGTCTTATTTGTAGTCAACTTGCTGTTAAAAATATGGAGCTTCCAAACAAAAGTTCAGACAAAGTGGTTCAAAAGTTTCTAAGAATTACAACATAGTTTGCTAAGCCTGGAGCTCTAGTGTCCAGTTCTTCTGTATAGCCATGATCTGTATGTCTAAATGCACCAATTTTGAGGAGATCTTTCAGCTGTTACTGTTAATGCATTAATAATGCTGAAGGTGAATTATGGAAATGGGTGACAGGAGGACAGCAAATCAATCATTTTAAATTAAATTTGCTATTTGTTTCAAAATAATTTTTAATACTGATTTCTCACAAGTAGTATACAAAATACTAATACTTTACCGTTTAATGTGCAAAAAAGCCAAAAACCGTAATCTGTACAGAGTATTTATTATTTCAGTAGGTTTGTTTCAATGTTTTTGCGACTGAGTATTTTAGCTTTGATGTTCTGTCACTCTTTGTTTTGATATCCAGGAAGTAATGTTATTAGAGTGCTGTCTGCCACAAAACACCAATACAGGCCGGAAAATGGTGAAACTGCGTAGAAAATGTCACCGTGTCGCTGAAATTTGTCGTAAACTCGTAGTTTTCCTCATTTTCACCCCAGGGTTGTTTTTCAGCCAAGTTAACTACTGCATCTAACCAGACGAGACTCTATGTCCACCATGAACTTGAGCCACTGCTGTGTTTAAACTTTAAAAAAGCCCTAATCCTCCTTACATACACATAGGTAATCGAGAATACATTATTCACATAGTCATCTGCCGTTTTCATTTTTAAAACAGAAACGAGCTAATAGATTGGCTTCGGTTCATGCTAAGAATAGTATAAATTTAAAATGTACAATGTTTTTAAATGATTACATGTTTTAACAATGTATACACCCCGCGTGCACAAAACCAACCAAAACATTCACATCCGACATTATATTTAGGCGCATATGACATGCGAGGGGGGATCGCAGTGTGTTTGTATAAATTTCCCAGTTATACTTTTAAAACAAATAATGTTTCACAGCGTTGTCAAGACGGGTTAAAATTAAGCAAATACAACACGGTAGAAATTCTAACACAAGTCAATTTCAACATATTCTTTAACCCAAGAGTTTCTGCTTGAGGTAAATTAGAGCTACTCACTGCTAGAATTCCCTAACATGGCAGGACTTCCAGGCGCTCTCGGTGGCTTCGCTGCAGAAACGACGCAACCAAGCGCTTTCACGCGCTTCCCTGACGTTTGCCTTTCATTACAAACTCTGTTATTCTTTTTTATTTTCTCACGCTACCTGAGGACCACGTCACCCTCTTAGGGTACAAAGCGGAACGCAACATTTTCTCTGGTGTTTAATTAAATTTTATTCGACATTTTTTTTTACTGCGAACAGTACCAGTTTCCCAATTTTACTGCCCCTCCCAACCCGTTGCACGCGAATCAGCTTCTTTCAATCAACAAATAACTTTCCGCCTTGCCTGTCATTAATTTAATATAGTAAAATGTGAAAGTCCTAAATTCAGTCATCGCTTTAAAGAACATTTGTAGCTATTGCAAATGGATCGTATATAGTACGTGATTTTTACAAATCATTCTACATGGCCTTTTACGCAAATATATTTTAATGTTAAGAAAAACAGTGTAGTATTGTAGTGCCTCCCTGTGGTGCTATTGCAACCAGAGGCTGGAAACATCTGGAGATCTTTGGAAACGCTCGCTATTTACACCACACACCTCCTGAATCCCCCACCTTGTATGCTGGTCTTGTGCAAGCATCCCACAATCCCCCTGGAGTAGTACTGTACTACATTCAGCCTGCAAGTATTAAACATCCCACAACTATACAGCCATCGTCTCAGTACCATCACAGTTTGGGGGATAAAAACAGTAAAATAGACATTTGAATAGTAACTGAATACTGCACTATAATGTACTGCATTGTAATGGTACAAATCTATACTTTTCACCCAGGCTAGTTCATGAACCTGTAACTGACTTTTTCTTCATGTTTAAATCATACTAAACTTGGGCTGTAGCTATATGTGTGCAGGTTTGAATCTGGCACAGTCTGCATGGGGTTTGCATGTTCTAGGTTTCCTCCAGTGATCCAGGTTCCTCCTGCAGTCCAAAGACATGTGGTGTGTATTTATATGAGTTACGATTAGGCTACGTTTTTCTAACTGAAGACTGAAAACGGAAGCTGGTATAATGAAGCCACCACTGTGAAAAGTGCTGCTGAAGAAGATAATTGATGGCTGAATTAGTTTCTTCTTCTTGTTCGAGCTTAAATCCATGACCCCTAAAGACCTTGAAGCGTCTGTGTTATTGTTGTCATCCCATTAGAATAAATCGATGATCTGCTGCTTTGTTTTGCCATATCGCTTCTTGATTTCATTCAGGAGGTCTACATCGACATTCGTGAGGATGGTCCTCCGTCAAAAATGAGCAGCAGGTCATCCCATTCACAAACTTCTGAAAGGCAGAGTTTGAAAATTGTGACCATTTTCTCTTTTTTGTTGTTGCCTCACTCACCAGTGCCCTATTGTGAACAATACAAGCTTCACTTTCATTCTCAGTTCAGGTTTGATTCTCAGAGTCTCCTTTTTCAGTATCAAATTACTCAGTGAAATCACAAGGAGGACGAGCAGCACAGAGGAAGTTTCTGCAGACTCAAAGTCTTGACTGTTACAGTCATGCTGAAGATTAGACTAATGTCTTCCAGGTGTTCTCCAGGTTGATCCACATTACATTTTCATAGAGGCCCAACTGTCCAGAACTGCTCACATACAGTGCTGTATTGTTTGATATTTGTTAGCTTTTTGTTGCTGCGTCATCATTCTTCATGCCATCAATCACTATCTGCCCTTCTATGAGAACATTATAATAACACAACTACATTGCAGTCAGAATAATTCCTTGATCAATGTGTTGAACAAGTGTCATATCTAAAATATTTTTAATATGGCTACATGAACTGGAACATTATCCAAAATTAAAACAGCCTTGATCTCTTTGAGCTTGAGGATGCTGTGTTGAAATTCCTTAATCTCCTTCACATAGCGGTGATGAAAGCACACAGAGAAGATTGCACAGGTCAGCTATTTTGGGAGCTGTAACAGTGGACAGGCAAATTATCCATGATATCCTTTAATGCTCCAGGCATATGAGGCTTCCACACAACATTTCCTATGAGATGATGTGTGTCAATTGCATTAGTGTGCCAGGGAGCTTAAATTTGTTCTTTGAATTTTTCGAAGTCAGAAGCTGACTTTTCTGATTCAAGATGGGTGTGCAGTTAGGCAACAGACACTAGAAAAGTCGTAATCATGAGGTCATGCAGGAAGTTCCTGAAAGGCTCCGTGGCACATCCATCAGCACTAAGGAATGGTCAGAAACTCTCTTTGTGGAAGTTCAGCAGCACTTAAAGAACTTCCAGACCCACCAATCTGAGGACTGGATGAGTGGCCCATTTTCGCGGTTAGTCGTCTCACAACCGCCATCGACCACATTTGGGAAAGGATTTCAGTGGCCTAAAGTGCTTCCCCTTGCTGCCAGTGTGAACTTATTCAGAAAATTTCATCTTCTAGTCTAATAATTCCACCTTCTGCTTCCAGATGTTACTGGTGGTTCCATTTTTAAACATCTTCTTGATAGACCTTCATGACAGGATATCTTTTTTCAAGCTTCTCCATCATTTGCAGTGACACATACAAGTTTTTGTCCTTCAGCAGTACCAGTCTGACTATGTTCTGTCAGTTTATTAAACTGTTCACACATTAAATGTTCAAACCAAACTATATACTTTCTACATCCTTCTTCCTGTCACACTGATAATCTCAGTGATCTATACAGACTCAAGTAAATGTACATCACAACCGAAAGAGCAGATTCAATAATATTTTCTCTAAGAATTCATTAAACTTTTCTTAAAAATCAGTGAGTGTTAAGATACTTACAACAATTTACCTGTTTTGAAGCTGGGTATTTTTAATGGATTAATTTTAGGAAAATATTGAAGTACTTTGTGATTTGCTCATTTACACATCAAAGTCATTATTGGTGAAGATATTTTCTTCAAATGGAAATCATCTTATGAAGATGTTGGACTTTTTAGGAGCATAGTGTGTGGAATGGTGGTGACATGGCCCAAGGAAGAAAACTTCAGCTGTGACAGGTACAGCAGCACCATAAGCAGATCCATTCCCACACATCTGAAGTAGAAGTTCTCATCACGCAAGGTAATAAAAGGCTGAGGAGAACACAGAGAGAGACAATCAGAGCAGGACAGGAAAGTGAAGAAGATCATTTACCTTCTCTTCATGGGCTCAGGAGCTGCTGCAGCAGAAGAAGAAGCTGCAGTGATTTAGTTGAGATGGGAAGCAATAAAGACAATTGCCTGCTGATGTTCTACCAGCCCGTTTCAGACTTGTTTCCCGGCTGTATGAATATGTAAAACCGTAAGTTGGTTAATATTATATGTGGCTGTGAAGAAAAGCATCTGCAATGTGAATGTGATTGTACTGACAGTCTAGAGACCCCACTTAGTATCGTCTTCATTCTCTCAAAATGCTCATGATCATAAATGTGTTGGTGCAGTTATACCTGGATGCATTAATTTATATTGTGATATACAGATGTGGTGGGAGCTGCTGAGGTATTTCTGTAATACAAATTGCTGTTTTTTTAATTCACTGTGTTTTTAGCAGATATAGTCCGATCCTAACACTCAGAAAGGTACAAATTAAAGGATGGAAGGAGGGCTTGTTATGTTTCAGTTATTTCAACAATATTGTAATGGGTTGTATAAATTAAAAGCATTTTAAAATGGAATATGACTAAGATCAACAGTAAAAATGAAAAAGCATTTCATATTATGGCAAATTACAGTTAACTGTGCACTTTTTTTCTACATAATACATCGAAACACAAGGAGTACACCAAAATGTATGTCGCGTTACACTGCGGCAGTAGAAATGCATTAAGAATATGACAAATAAGACAGAAAACCGCAGAAATGTTAGTTGGAGACGTAAAAGTGAATAGGTATCCATAACGATAAAATTAATCCAATGTTACCTTCACTTAGTTCAAGTTTTTTTCCCATTTTAAATCATTTTGATACTATGACTGAAGCAAATACGATAAACAAAGTGCGCTTTGAGCGTGAGCGCGCAGTTCTGCCGGATGCTGCGTCTCGTGGGAGCGCGAGCTGCTGTTGCTGTTGCTGCTGCTGCGTGTCTCGTGGCCACCGGTCAGCAAAAGCCGCCAAAACACCAGATCAAAGTCAGTGAATATTAATACACAATCCGTTCACTTTCAGCCACAAAAAAGGGCGACGGGCATCCGTCAGAACTGCAGCACCGTGTTTGGATTAAGATTCGAGTCACTTTGGAATCGGTCGTCTGGAAACTGAAGTGTGTTGCAGCGATGCGGGGGGCGTTTAAAGAACGTGTCCGGGATGTGCAGCATCTGAATACGTCGCTTTTCCGCTACTTCGAAAGACTTTTGCAAAATACAACTATTTCCTCTGTAAAATATCACGACTATGTAAGAATCCCGGGCTGCTCATCGGGACGGATGCAAGTTTCCTCTTCACGTCACAAAGACTTGTTTTGTAAACCGATAGAAGCAACGACTTTATGTAAGGAACACTCGTAAAAAATTCTCACTTTATTTCTGCAAGTGGTGGACTTCTTGGTCGAGTGGCACAGATGGCGCAGGTCCAGCAGGAGCCGGACTACGGTGAATATTATTGTTGACTGTCGATGCAAGACTTTGGGTGAAAACATGTCCGGCTATTTCTTCGCTGTTGTCCAGGATGGCAATTTGCTCAACCGCCTCATTTTTCACCGCTAAAGTGTCTCGAAAGCTCCTGTTCGCGGTCGCTCTGTCCCTCGGCTTCACCTGCGTCTTCTACTGCCTGATGGGCCGTTATGGCATGATGCGGTCCCGCTTTCGGCAGACCTCCGTTTTCCAGGGGAGGCGGCTGAGTCGCCAAACAACTTTGGCAACATTAAGGGACAAACTTCACGCCGCCACCTCCGGAGGTGATAGCGGACAGGACCGCGTACAAAAGACCGGAACTGAGCCGAGGGACGCAGAATGTAAGGTGTCCAACGTCAGGCATGGGGCGACAGCGAGAATGGAAGACAGGACAACAGCGGGGGTCAACATGAAAGCCGCTCCCTCTCCTTTCACCACCGACGATGACCCGAGCAGACAGGTGAACAGCACCTCGGATTACGGCCTGAAGAAGCTCCCGCAAGCTATCATAATAGGAGTTAAGAAAGGAGGCACCAGAGCGCTGCTAGAAGCTTTACGGGTCCATCCTGACGTGAGGGCCGTGGGGAACGAGCCGCATTTCTTCGACAGAAACTACCAGAAAGGACTCGACTGGTACAGGTGCGTGTTTTCCATTCATCTTCAGCCGCTGTTGTCCACAGATCACAGTCCACAGTCTGTCGGTTCCACGAATCCGGCTTGTTTCGGCAGACAGAGCCAAGTATGACCCGAGTTTAAAAACGAAACGACACAAGAACCTCCGAATCTGTTAGGTTGATTAGCAGTCGGAACCCCCGCGTGGTCCCTGGGACATCTGAAGAATGTCTGCATGTAAAACATTATACCTGTGTGCCCGAGCTCACCTATTAGTGTTCGGTAGTTCACTGTCAGGAATATTTCCTACTTTAATGTGGAAATATTCACACATGCATATATTTTAAAATATATATCGTATCACAAAAAGGACATCGGTGACTATGCGGCACATTGTATCTGCAGTGTTACACCTTCACAGGTAAAGGTAGTTTTGAGTGAAGATATACAGACTTGCTGGAACGCCCTGCCTTTATACTTAATAATCGCACACATGTAAAATAAACCTATTATTATTATTATTATTATTATTAGGGCCTAGAAACGAAGCGGGAAATAAGTGCTGTAGTCACCTGTGGAGGCTCTCTAGCGCCCCCTCTTTTCGGAAAGGAATTGTACCTTGAGGCTTTAAACTGTGTATGAAAGTAGACGAGGGGGAAGAGCAGATAAGCGCGAAGATATCTTCTGAAAGACAGGAGTGTTCACTCCGGAAACTGTTGTCTAAACGCCCCCTAACAAAGTGGACATGTTCTGTTGAGGAGGAGCAGATTGAACCCAGTGATGTTTTGGAGCATCTTGGCCTTGTGCTTCAGATGTGCTGTGGTTTGAAGTTGAAGATCACCACGGGGGGCTCTGATTCACAGTTCTCGCAGATTGTGATCCCAGTCCCACACAATCACAGCTAAACACATACATAGGTGTTTGTCCAGGTGGAAAAATCATCATCCTTTACTTTTTATGCAACCATGCA
This sequence comes from Arapaima gigas, assembly GCA_900497675.1. Classification (NCBI taxonomy): domain Eukaryota; kingdom Metazoa; phylum Chordata; class Actinopteri; order Osteoglossiformes; family Osteoglossidae; genus Arapaima; species Arapaima gigas. Next base: position 1,625,146 of record UFQX01001618.1, on the reverse strand, counting down.
GGCAGACTGTAGAGAAGTAGACACACTTGATAATTGGGTGAAAAATTACATGCAGCTGGGGGAAGGTTTGAACACAGTAATAAAAATCAAGCCCAGGCCCTTGTGGTTCTAATAATAGTCATGTGATTGAACTGCCGTGGAGATTGAGGAGTTTGCCGGCATCTGCTAAGCTTCATCCACGAGGGATATGACCCCTTCACTGCTCACTTGCCAGCTGTTAATGTGAGCCCTTCTATAATGCTGTGGATGTGGGGTTCATTATAAGAAGATAACAGGTTTACAGCAACAGGAGGAAAGCACATGTATGTGTTTTAATGCACCCAAATGCAGCAAATCCCTTAAGCTGTATTACTCATTTTTATGATAACACATCGAGTGACATTAAACTCAGGGCTACAAACAGAACTGCTGTGATTTCAGTGGCTTAGTGCACACACCACTGAGAAGTTGTCATTCCCCTCCTTTCAGTTTTATTTGCTAAATCTGAAGGGATGATAATAAGCCGCAGAAGAAGGCATCTCCTGAAATGCAGGATTTCAGTCAAATTTGATGTCAAACAGTTTTTTGTAGAAAAATTATACTTACTCCTTTTAAACAGTAAGAACAGCAAGTGCTGAGTCTGAGTTTGAGTCCCAGTCCCCTCTCAACGTGCTCAACAGCCCTTTATTCTCCTCATTCTTGACTATCTACCGAAGCATCACTATGTCCTCTGTCTGTAATTCAGAAGGAAACACTTAACTGATATTTTTTAACACCAAAGAGATCTAAGCATCACCTGAGATATACTGTATATAAAATACAGTACTGCATGCTTGGCTGTTACCTTCTTTCTGACCTCCTCAGACAACTCTCTGCTGCTGCCTCTTTTTCTTTTCCTCCTCCTGTGTTTAGTGAGACACACACAGTGACACAGATCACTGCAATCCAGTTATTCCTTATGACTTCTAGAAGTGCCAGTAACATTCTCCCGGCCATTTCAGAAAGTTCAGAAATTTAGAATTTGTCCGATAACCAAGAATTCAGTTCCTTTCCCATCTTTTTTCGTTTGTCCCACTACAAACCAAACAAATGCATGTATGGATCTAACGATCTTTTAATTTGAACACTTTTCAGGAAGCACAATGCATTATTTCAATAAAATGCAGGGGTGCCAATAATTTCGGTGTGTGTATATAGCAGCCCTGACGAAGAATCAGCTACTTTGGTCACTTTGGCCGAGGCCGATACTTGGGAAACCGAAAACGGTTATATCACGGTAAAACAAAAGACAGAACTACGGCAAAGTTAAATTAGGACCACACACACAATTGGAGGACCTTCATAATTATTCCAGAAGCCATTTGTGTTGAATTAAACATTGAATTATTTATAGAGGTGCAGTTCTGTACCCGGGCGGGTCGTGTGTGTTGGTCCAAAAATACAGCATTACTGTGACCTTGCTGTCAAAAGAAAGAGCTTTTTTCATGTTAGTGAAATTTAAAAGGTAAAAATCAAACGTAATAACTGTATATGTAACAAACATTTAATCTCCCAAAGGGGGCTTTTGATCTGACAGCTGTTTTTTTTTTTTTTTTTTTTTTTAAAAAAACTAGGTCTTACTCATAACTGAGATTAATACAGACATTCTAAACAATCCCTCTGGCCATTTTTCACAGTCACGCGATCTGTGATATTGAAAGCTGCCCACGCTGTAGGACACAGAAATTGTATTCTAAAAGTGCCTTTTCTCTGAAGTTAAACATCATGTCGTTCATGTCAATCATCCAACTTTTCTCAAAGTGAAACTCCTCACCCTTCCCAGACTCTTCCTGATTCTACGCACCTCCTTCTGCTCCATCTGTGGTGCTTGAACTACGCATCTGTCGGAGGTTATGGAGGTTGTGCAGCATTTGTTTCTACTAGATGTTTGATGCGTTCTGTAGTCGTCTCATCTGGAGATCTGGGTCTCGGCGCCGTTCATCCAGGAGCTCATGGCTCTTCTCAGGCTGTGTAGATGAGTTCCACCCAGGAGAGAAGCCCATCCATGTTCCAGCAGCACTTATATTTATGATTTTTATTGTTGCACTGAAGGAACCTGTTGAAAGCAGCAGTATTAGTCCCCACTGGCCATGTAAACAATTACTGGGCTCCTCAACTCTGCAGCCATTTGGTGGACCATCTTCTGTGAACTAACATCATTCAGATGTAGACAGAACATGTGACCCTCACACAGACCGTGCAAGATTTGAACCCACGTTTGAAATATAGTTCATTCTTCTATCCCTTCTTGCACTCAACCATATTGAAATGAACGGAGGTGAAATATGAATTAACTTTACTGCTTGATTAAAATAGGCATAAAAATTTGACATGAGTGTGTTGTATGAAGCCCTTCAGGGACTTCAGGACTCCCAGCCCTGTGTGTTTTTCGCTAAAGTCGAACAGATGTGTGTGAAAATGTGTTATATGAAGAGTGCAACTTTTATTTGAAAGCAGTTTACAACTCAGTCAGGTGAGTCACAGCTGCTCTATTCACACAATGACTGTTTTGAATAACTAATCCACCGCTTACCACATTTTACACTGTCAGCATCGGCAGAAATTTGAATGGTAAATTCTTTTTACTAATTCCTCCACTGGACCCTGATGAACTGATGCTTCTGTCTCTTTCCGCAGTTCAACCACACACGCAATTCCAGTCTCGTGACGCAACTCCTGCCGTTTTGATTGTAGACGTGGTGCCTGGGCAACGAGGCGCTTGTGCTTGAGCTGGATCTGCTCTCCTGAGATAGTGTGTCTGTCAGGGACAACAGATGTGCCACAAGGTTGTCATTATGAGCTGATGCCAGAGAAAGGATGTTCATCCAGCTCTCCGTCTGGGAAGCAGTAATCCGGCGGGGGTCACAGCTGTCTCCGTCCTGTCCAGTGAGTAAAACTGGACACATCTCTTATACAGGAGAGCAGTTACTCATGCAATCAAACTGGGAAAATCCTGAATTCTGAATATCTACTGGGTGGTTTGCCCCTTGTGGAGTCGGGAGAAACATGAGACTCCCTGTGGCATCTGAGCCTCTGGGGGGGGCTAAGCGGACAAAGGAGATGAGGAAGTTGGAAGCTGTGGTTCAGTCCTAGTTTACTTATTCAGGGGGACTGAGTGACATATGTCAACCTCATGCCAGGAACCTTCAGGCAGCTTTTAATATTTACACCCAATTTTCATCCTTTTTCTAAAATCTGCTGAGAATTTAGGGGAAACTTCTGTTTTCTGGGCTTCATCGCAGTGTGCGAATGTCAGCATATCTGAGGAAGGACTGTGGACCAGCAGACAGATCTTGACTGCTCCACTGTCACTGTCCCACTACAGATGCCTGAGCAGCTCTCCGTCTTTCCACCTTTTCATCCCTTTTTACATTCTTTTTTAAATGCCTTTTGTTTCCATTCAGTACAAGAACAGATCTGGTTCACAACACAGAAAGTGTGAATACATACAGATACATAATGCAGGTCAAAAGTGAAGCGGTAACAATATTTCACAGATCTTATTACATAGCACAATTTAAATAGATCCAAAAAGAAGATCAAATTTGTTAACTTTGTCCAATTTCCTATAACTACACCTGCATTATAATATATTATAGTGATAATACAGTAACAAAACAGTTTTTCTCATCAGAGACTCTAAAGCACCTTGAATTGTCTGAGAAAGAACAATTCCAACACTGGAAAAGTGTGCATTTTTAACAATTCCTGAAACTATTACAAATATAATAAAATGATGTATTATTTGATTTTTGAACACATGCAGAAGACAGGAACTCCACTGCTCCATGGTGACAGTCTAATCCTTCTGTCACGCTGAGGCGGAAGAAGCAGACATGTGCAGGCACAATGCGATAAACTTTGTTTTATTTCAAGGGGCGTTCCAAAATCTTGGTCACTAAACAAGTGAGGGTCAGATCCAGTAAACAACTCGGTGTAAGCAGACAAACAGTAAAGGGTAAGACGAAATCGGTAGTCAAAGGGAAGCAAAGGTCGGTAACGAGCAAGACTGGTAAGATGACTGCTTGGTACACACACATGAATCATGGGCAATACTTCACGGTGATCTGTTGGAAAGCACAGATCTAAATAGGGTGCACGTAACAGGGTGCAGGTGCTGGTGATCAGGAATCGGGAGGGGAGGAGTCCGGAGCAGGGGGCGTGACACCTTCACAAAATTTAAACATGAACACTGTACAAATTATTATTACTTTATGTGGAAAACATTGATGTTGAATCAGATTTTTAAAAAAGCCGGTAACCATAACAAAAAACTATAGTAAAAAAACCACCAAAATCCAATAATCTTTTGAGCCCTGATGTAAGTTAATGCTTTAAAACATGACTGTGAGCTACTCAGAGAAATGGCAAAGCAGCACAGCAAGTAGTGCTGGTGCCCCACACTGCTGAGTTCTTGGTTCCCATTCTGCTCTCCCTGTTCTGCTCACCTGGGCTTCGTCTTACAATGCAGATCAACAAATTCCAGGCAAACCAGATACTCTGATTTGTTTATGGTGTCTGATGGTGGGATGGCATTTCGTCCAGGGCGAGTCCTGCAGAGTCTGGTCAGCTTTGTCTACTCGGAACATGTGAAACAATCTTAAAACAGCAGCAGTTCGACTGTTCTTAATGAGTCCACGAAAGGTCAGGTGGAATATTTAAGATGTGGGGTAGAAGACCAGGCTGCTTGTGTTCAACTGCTTCTCCTCTTCTCTTCTTTTGCCCCTAACATCATGCAAAACTACCCAATGTAATCATGAGTAATAATAAAAAACCTGTATACATAATGTAAAAAGAATGATGTAAATTCAATGTTATTTCCTTGTAAGTGCAGGAGATCAATGCTGGAGGTTTTATATGGAGGTGAAGACGGGCAGATATAGAAACCATCAAATCATCTACAGTTTGTTCACCTTCTCCCCTTTTCCACCATCTCCACCCTGTAGAGAAACTTGCTGCCATCTGTACCCGAGTGCGATTTGGTGTGAATCAACGTGACAAACACCTCACTATGAAAGTAAATACTAAATCATTCTCTCCTTCAAAGGTAAACCAGTGACATCTATCTTCTGCGATCCAACATCCTCCTTACACAGCAGAACAGCTACAGTTTCAGAAATTAATTAGAAATTAGCTGCAGCCCAAAATACTCAACATTCATTGTGTTAGTGAATAGAAGATACAGGTACACTGATTTACTGAGTTTCAGTCGATACTCCCTGCTCTCACAGGATAAACCCAGACAGGCAACCATGTAATAAACAGTAGAATATATTGGTCATTATCTGTCTCCAAGTCTAATCCGTCCATGAAAACAAGTCCGATACCAAGTGATCATTTTAACTGGGGAAAAGAACGAAATTCTGCACCCCAGTCCATCAGGAAACATCTATATAACTATGAACCCCTGAGTTGAGCAGATAAACACTGTAAACACCAGGTACGTCATTAGAAAAGACTGAATGTGGTCTTTGCCTGGATTGTGAGAAGAACGTGTGGTTCTGCTGGCTGGATCTTTGGGTGGATCATGAAAACGTGTAGAACTGACATTGATCATGTGATGGACGCTCACTGAAATACTGTCCTGTTTCTCACTCTACACAATAGCGTTTTATAAGGAATTGATCTGCTTATCTTTCTCTAAGTTCTTGGACAAACATCTTAAACTCATCACAGCAGCACATCTTCAGGGCGTTTATTTTAACAGGTACTCAAAGCTCATCCTTTGCGGGAGGGATCTTTTCCTCTCATGCTTATCTCACCCTCAAGCAATGAGATATAGACAACAACATCCATATTAATCCATGGCGGAGCGAAAATGCAGCAACACAGCAATGCAATCAGAAAGTCTGAGAGACGTTGGCAGCAAGATCCCAAAAACCTAGTTGGAAGCAGAGTTCTGCAGAGTGCAGCTCTCGCGGAGGTGGCTGGGACTGTGACAGCTGAAGCAACTAATTGCAGATGGATCCATAAATATGAACAAAAGGATGTGTGAATGTTATGTGTGAATTTGTAAGTGTGTTTGTCTTACACAAGCTGGCATAACACTTTTTTCCCTTTTAAATACTGCACCCACCATAGCAGCAAGAGTCAAGCACAAACGTGCTGGAGATGAACCTGGGGAGAAGTGCATCTTGGGAAAGTAATGTGGAGAAGCTGCAGTTGGTAGATCACAGGCACGTGAGAAGAACCAGTGTTTTCAGGTTTATGAGGACAGAATAGAATCTGATTGATTGCTCATCAGGTCAATCATCTGGGCTAATTTTTAAACTAGTCAGTTTCATATGAAGCATCTGAAATGGTCAAGGGATCCATACGGACAGAATGACTGTGCCCAGTTGGTATCGACAAAACAATCTGCTTCTGCTTCCCTTCAAACAATTTTAATGCACCTTCACTAATATATTACAGTAAACTAATGCAGGTGGAGCCAAACCTGGCTTTACTGCTCACAGGAATTGACTGATATGTATTATGTGGTATTTTCCATTTTCTCCAAGTCCGTAGCTGACTCCTCACCAAACTGTAGACAGAAATTAACATAACAATAAATCAACAGAAAAACGGTTAAAATGTTGCCCTGTGATTGACCCGCATCTCATCCGAGCTCCCAAAGATTCCGGAATAGTCACCACTCCGCTGTGATCCTGCTCAGGATTAAGCAGTTGGATGGAAGGATGAAGAACTGGATGAATGGAAAGAACTAGATAGATGGATGGATGGAAAGATGATAAACTTCTGGATGAATGGATAGATGGTTGGATGGCAATTCTTGAAGTACAGACAAGCCACTCATTCCAATCACGCTGTGTTTGCGGGAATTAAACATTAAACTATGTTAAACAAGCTGTCGCCCGTGGAACTGGAGGTGAGACCCCTGCCCACTTCATGCCACTTTCTGAAATTCGTTACTAACCAACTTCAAGATGATAACTTGAGGAACAAAAAAGATGTCAGTGGAGGGGACACTGATGAAGACAACGATCATTTACATTACAGCAGCGAAGCTCAGCTCAGGTTAGCAGGCGGTATGACATCCCATTAAATGATGAAGGAACACGGCATCTTCTGCACTCTTCTTGTCAGATGTTCAGTGTGTTCATACTGTGGATTTTTTTCTTATAAATTGCAGCTCTGAACAATTTTCATCGAAGGTAATGAGAAAAGTTGGGTGAAGCTCCTTCCAGGTTAGACTTAACACAACAGGACTTACTCTGTCGAGTCGAAAATGAAAGGACAAGCAGGACAGACACAGACTGATGATGTGACACATTCAGCCACCATTACCCTGACAGAAATACAGGAAAATGTAAGATTTCTGTAATACAATGCAATTTTAAACAAGTGTTTATCATGTTGTTTGACTAAATCTGGTCTGAGCTCCACTCATTACCTTTTGTTGACCCTCTAGCATATTTCTAAGTGAATTGAGCAGAGGCAGTTTCTTCTCCCCAAAGCACATTTTCAGACGGGTGTGAATTGTGTCTTCGGAGGCAGAGCAGCTCCTCACAGCTCCTGGACTCCGGGTTTAGTCCTGGGTTTGAAATGAGCCCCTTTTGTGCTTTTCTAACATTCAGCACATTAGCAGTGGGAGGTTTGAGAATGAGCAACTAAGTGCATATAAACAGAGTTTGCAAACAGCAAAGGGCATCTGAGGTGGAAATAATGTAATAATTCGGTGTGAAACCGACTCTTGGTCCTTCAGCCTACAGCAACCAGCAAAACATCGACAATAATAGTTCCTGGAATTATACTGAGATGATAAATTCATCATTAAATTCAAATTCATTAAAATGTATTGACATGATAAATAGAGACTTTTTACTTTTACAGGACTATGTTCTGTTAAAATGTTCGCTGGCTGAAGCTAAATTGAAGGCCAAGGGCCAAATGTTGTAGTTTTTAAATAACTAGTTTTGACAAAATGATTTTGGTCGTAATTTCCACACCCCTTTCGATGTGTGAACCCGACATAGGACTGTCAGTTGTGAAGTTGCTCTTCTCTGCAGCCCCATCAGCTGCTTCCCCTCGTAACACAAGCCTATTGTTACCTTCTCTTCAGAAATTCCAGAATGTTCCGTGTTTATGTGAAAATGTATCTACTTGCAGCTCAAAAGGTGGCCAAGTTTCAACTGTCTAAGAAGAAACATCTAATATATTTATAACATTAAGTATTTCACCAAAAGGCAGCTCCTTATACACACATCCTACCTACCATTCTGTGTCCTTGGTGTCAGATTTCCCTGTAGTGATCAAGGGAAATGCTTCACAAAGGTACTTTGTTCAAGTTTTACCATATTTAGTCTTGGGGTTGTAACATTTCAAACACATCTGCCATCAGCGTGTGACAGTCGGCTGCATCTGGGCTTCAGTAACGGCATTGAGTACGTCAGTTATGCTGACATGATGATCATGTAAGGGGCAAGGATTTGAAGTAAATAAATAAATAACAAAATTTTTAAATAAATAAATTATTGTAAAAGAGGAAAAAGGGCCACAGGACACAAGTCACTTTCTCTTCTACTGAAGCCAGAAGCCATCCATTGCAGCACAGAGAGAAGACTCTGGAGAAATAGAGAAAAATGTGATAAATGAGTCTTTATGTGCAGCACTGTGGCTCTTCAGGTTGTTTCTTTCAGTCTGGCTCAGTGTGTGTGGTCAGCTGGTTAGTCTAACTTCCCCATGTTCTGTGTGAGTGTAACTGGGTGTGAGTGTGTTTGTGTGTGTGTGTGTGTGACTGGGTGTGTGTGTGAGAGTGTATGGTCACCTTGTGATGGACTGGCATCCCATCTGGGAGTAGTTTCACAACCTGATTCCAGAACAGATGGATGGATCTCTGTTGGAAAACATAAATGAAACACATCCTCCTATTAGGCTCCAGAGCACCGTGACTCTGTATTAATCCAGCATCAACATCTCAGTTTGGTATCTGGGATATTTGTTGTCACTGCTGCCATATTGAATAACTGATTTTTTGCAATCAGGAGGCTTTTATTAAACACAATACAGTTGAGCAGAACAAGAAACTGTCCTAAAGTAATAGTGACTGTCACAAACCTTGCCTGTTGTTTCTACGTTGCGGATCTGCAGCACTTTTCAAAATGGCTATCAAAATTTTGCTTGTATATAACAACACTGAGTTGACTTTTGAACCCAATGGGCTTCACGTTCTTGTATTTACAAAAACCGTATCATTGTTCTCTCCCAGGGACCTAATGCCTTTTACGCTGGAGGGCCAGATCACCATGGAGAAAACCCCCAGTTACTTTGTGACGAGCAGCGTTCCAAAACGCATCCACTCCATGGCGAGAGACACGAAGCTGATCGTTGTTGTGCGCAACCCTGTGACCCGGGCTATCTCAGACTACACCCAAACCCTGTCCAAGAGGCCGGAGATCCCCACCTTCGAGGTTCTGGCTTTCAAGAACCGGACGCTGGGGCTCATCGATGCATCATGGAGCGCACTGCGAATTGGGATTTACGCCCTACACCTGGACAACTGGCTCCAGTACTTCCCACTGTCGCAGATGCACTTTGTGAGTGGTGAGAGGCTCATTGTGGACCCTGCAGGTGAGATGGACAAGGTGCAAGACTTCCTGGGACTGAAACGCATCATCACAGACAAGCACTTCTACTTCAACAAAACCAAGGGTTTTCCCTGCCTGAAGAAGCCTGAGGACAGCAGCACTCCACGCTGCCTGGGCAAGTCCAAGGGCAGAATCCATCCCAGTATCGACCCTTACGTCATCCGCCGGCTGCACAGCTTCTACAAGCCTTTCAATGTCATGTTTTACCAAATGACGGGCCAGAACTTTCAGTGGGAGCAGTTGGAGATGTGGTGACTGGGCCGCAGGAGAGAAAACACCAGTTTTATGACATAGAAACACACCAGATCCCTCTGCCCACTCCAGTCCATCACAAGTCAAACCTCTGTCTCCGTCTCCTGTATTTGTTCCATCAAATGTGGAAAAAATTCCTTATTTTTAAATGTGCACATTTCACACCAATATATTCTATCTGAATACAGAAAACCTGCGACCGATCAGCGCATCAAATTGCTTAAGTGTCTGTAACAGGTTTGTTCCTAGAACAATGATGTGTCCACTGGAAGCTATAAGGAAAAAAACCATAGAAAACAACAATAAAAGATGAGTTACGGTTCCGCATCTGTCACTGGACACAGTGTTAAACTTCCATGCTGTTCTTCAGCTTCCACCTTTCCGTCGCCGCTGCCTCAGGGAAAGGTGGTCGATATTTTCATGTGGCACAAAACCATCTCACTGCTTGGGAGTTTCCACGGCAGAAAGTTTACTTGTTGTGTCATTTCTGCCATGGAAACATTAAGAGATAAAACTCCACTGTGACTCTAAATAAAGTCTTTACAGACATGCCACTTGAGTGAAAAGAGACCATGTTCAGTATCATCTATTCACGCTATTTGCGCTGCTCCATTATGGGACAAAGCCAACCACCACCTGCTCTCTGGTTTCCTAGCAACAGGAAGCACATCTACAGAAAGTCCTGGTGTAGCTGCCTAAACTAGTGATGAGAAAACATGGTGTCTGGAAATTCCCACAAATGCACTTTCTTTAAAGCTTGGTGTGATAGATGGTAGACACAACCAGAAGATGCACGAAGACAGTGAATGTCCTTCCTGCATAGCAGCTTCTGCAGGAGAACAAACGACTGCAGTAGAGGAAGGACAGCAAGTTGGTCTGTAATAAATTATAGCATCAAGAGAAGATTTTTATGAAAGTATTTGACTTTAAATGCCAAATAGTTCCAAGACTGGTTTGGAGGAACATTAATGTATTGGTCAAGTGGACCCTCTGTTTGGGAAGGGGAAGTCAAGTAAAAGTAGACAAAAAGAACATTAAAGTGTCAATCTGAACTAAAATGCTGGAAAATATAGAGGAACATGGAAGGTGAAAACCAGTGTAGTCTTACTGGTGACAGAAGCACACGGGGCTGGGACTCCCTGAGCTGGAAGAGCGACAGCATGACTGCACTGCATCCCCAAACTCCCCTGGCCTACAGTCAGAGTTAAAATTCTAGAACCACCCAAATATTTTTAAGATGTCTAATGTTAGATGGAAAAACATCTGGCTGGACACTTCACAGATGTGTGCCTTCAAGTGGTCCAGAAGTGTTTTAACATCTGCAGCTGCATCTTGCCCACACTGAACACAGTTTATTGCCTGTGTCCCTATGCACTATGGCGGGTGAAACTTCACAACCAATAAAGCTATAAAAAAAGGCTTCACCACCAAATGTCCCTTTTTCCATCTGGGCTTGAGTTTAATTCAAAACGGTCGCCTTCAACCTTGTTGAATCCGTGCCATGAAGAATTTAGGCTGTTCTGAGTGCAAAGGGGGTCCTGCCCGGCATTAGAATGATGTTCCTAATAAAGTGGCCAGTGAGTAAATTTCTTTTTTAGTGGAAAAGTGTCTCTTTGTTAAAGAAGAAAGTAATGCCTGTGAGGGAGTGTCTTCCTGTAAATTCACGTGTTATAGCTCTGCTAACTGCTCGTTGCTGACAGGTGGACAACTACACCGTGGAGGAGTCAGCTGCTGGTGTGGCCTTGGGCTGGTTGAGAGTAGCAGGGCTCCAGGGCTAGAGGCTGAAGACAGTTTTATGAAGGTGAAAGGTAAGGGATGTGTGCTACCTTCACCTACCATCACCTGCTCCCTGCTTATTTGCCTCAATATGGTTGGTAGACAAAATTTTCATCAGTGTCTTTTGCTATTGAGGTGCTACACACCAGCATTGTGTAAAAAACCTACAGCAACTAAGGGCTCATCCAAGAACTCTTTGAACTTCTTGCACGCTTTGGAATCTGTGCGCTTAGTAGAGAAAAGAGAAGTTTGATCTTGTGGACAAATTCCAGCAGTTCTTAGTGAAATCAGCAGGATCGTGATACCCGGGTGGCTGGTGGGGGAATTCAGGATCTAAACATTTAGGAATTTCCACCACTCCTGTTCTCACAGCCCTGATGGAGACCAACTACTCTCTGCTTATTAACACATTTAAAAACGACAAGGCTGCTTGGATGTCTCTCCCCATCTCATTCGAGTTACCAGAATTAACATTTGACCCTGACTGCTATGTTTATTTCAAAATCTACCCTGCTAATTATCTAAGGAACTCTTCAACAACTTAGATAACTTGGTTTCAAAACAATAAGAGGCCCAGAATTAGGCTCTCAACTTGCACCAAATTGACCAACCTTTGACCTTCAGTCTCTGCCTGTATATATTGCTGTGACCAATTAAAACATTGTTCTAAAATTCCTCTGATTGCAGAATTATGTAAACAAGGGAGAACCAGAAATTCCTGCAAGTCCATCCTCCAGTGTCCACTCCTCCTATCTTCACACCCCTGTGTGTCACAGCAGTAAAAAAACCAACTATTTTTCCCATGAAAATGTTGTTTTTATGATGTAGAAATAATTCCTTCTCTTTCTCTGTTGTCCTTGACACAGTGTAGAGCCGATCCCAGGCGCTGGGTGCTGGGCTGAAGCAGTTACACCTTAGCGAAATATGAACTTTGCTTGCATTTTATGGCACCTTCTCAGCACAAATAACGTTTCCACCCACTGTTCACTTGCTAGACGACATCCACCATTTTGCCACCTGAAACACACTCATCGACTATTGAAGACATTCATCAGCACTGCCGCACCTTCAGATATCTGTGACTGTGAAAGTTGGATAAATGTCACGGTACCACAAAGCAGCTATTGATGGCTACCTGGATCTTCTTAAGGAGGCTACCAAGAAAGACCTGAATGCCCCAGATGAAGACGGTATGACGCCAACTCTGTGGGCTGCGTACCATGGACATATTGAGGCTCTTCAGCTCATATGCAGCAGGAGGTGAGCATTGCTTATTCTTGATTTCAACACAGACCATCACATTTTTTATCTGTCAATCATTCTGAACTGTCATTAGAAGTAAAACCTTACGTATAAATGCGGCGTTAATCTAGCTTAGTATTTAAGTGAGGCTGTGAAATACAGGGCGATTCAAAAAGAACTGAACAGAAATTTCTTACTCAGTAACTGTCATATGACTTAAACATGCAGTCAAAATCAATTTACGAAGTAACTGTTTCTTCTTAACTTCACAAATGGCAAAAATGCAGCAGTAAATTTCTAACAGTATTTGATTCTATTTGAATCACCCTGTATGTATAACAGACCATTATGTTATAAAACATCAGTGTAACTCACATTTTACTTCTATTGAAACCCAAAAATTCTAATTGAACAAGATGAAGTTGCTACAGCTACATCATGTCCTACATAGATTTTGGTCCCATCAAAGTCGTTGTTTGGAATGGAAATAAAATAAACTTCATGAACAGCAAAATGCACATTTTAAGGGAAATGACAATCATCACCTTTTGGTTTTTTCACACCAATGTTTGGTCACCATAAAAATGCAGGGAAATATCGGCGAACGACACTATAAACACAGAAATCACCTACTGCCAGAAATGACCCCACTGGTCACGAGAAACAATGTTCCAGGCAATAGACAAAAGAAGTTGAACTGGTGCTGAAAAACAAGACTTTGTGGACAAAATGTTCAATGAGCAAATTATGAAAATTCAAATAAATAAACAATTAAAAATTTGACATTTTAGAACTCGCCTTCTACAAAAGATCCACTTAACATTAACAATTCATGAAAGGCACAAAAATAAGACATAACCATCCATTTGCTCGCCATCAGCCACTTGTTAATCATTATACACGTTTATTACCTGGACCTTTACAGCGATGGCAAATGTTACCCAGTGGACTTTCATTCTAAATGGATAACTAATTAACCTGAGCAAAGTTCTATTGTCTACACCTGAAAACACCCTTTATTACAGCTTTTTTTACTTTTATGTCCTGACACACTCTGAACTTTTACAGCTTCTCCTTCACATACAGTCACAACAAGTTTGAGAACCCAGCAGTTACCTGGTTTTCTGTATTAATTACTCATAAAATGTGGTTTAACCTTCATCTGTGTCACAGTAACACACAAATAACTGTACTTTTCGTGTCTAAGCGTCACAGTCCAGGCTGGAGTCAATCAGTGAAATCTGAATCGCTGAATCAATGTTTTTGACAACTGGCAGAAGCTCCTTTTGCAACAATAACCTCCCCAAAATGTTATGAAAACACATTTAAAACATTTCCATATGTGTCCCTGCATGGTGCTGGTCTTACCTCAGTTGGGAATTTTGACTGATTGTCAACCAAAAACTCCTTACGACCTCCACTTCCCACGCCAGTCACACCACTGAGCCAGGGGAAGAGTGGCAAGAGGTCACACACAAACATCTCAAAGAATTATGCGCATGTTGTGTCTCACATCTGAGATGTGTTTTTGTAGAGAACGATCTGTGGTGTATAATATAGAGAAGGTCATTTAAATCATAATAATATTGCACCCAGGTTTTCAGTTTGTTTTGGTAGATAACCTGTTAGAATTTTTCTCTGCATCAAAGACCTGGTATTTTCACCAAGGTTAACTGCTAATCTTTCAATAAACATCGACTTGGTGAGACAGCAGCAAGCGGAGGTGCACTCACACTTTCTCTGATCTTCCTTTGCTAGAGGGGACCCTGACAAGAGCGACATTTGGGGCAACACTGCATTGCACCATGCAGCAACCAATGGTCACCTGCACATTGTGAAGTTCCTGGTTAACTTTGGTGCCAACCTCTTCTCTCTGGACAATGACTTCCACACCGCCATGGACGTGGCCGCCTCTGGTGACCGCATGGATTGCGTACGTTTTCTAGACAGTGCCGCCTCGCAGCAAACCCTGCAGAACCCTAGGAAGGTGAAGCTTTTGAAAGAGCAGGCCACCAAGGAGGCAGAGCGACGGGTTAAAATGTGTGAGAAGGTCAAGAGACGGCATCAGAACAAAATGGATAAGATGTATCAAAGCTCTGCTTCTGAGAATGACATGGCCTCCTCCAGTGCAGGTATAGCCAGCATCAATGAACAGACTTCCAAGCTGTCCATCTCTGACATGTCTGGCTCTCTAACCGCCAAGGTCAAGGGCACCCTCCAGCGAAAGTTTGGAAAGAAAAATAAGGATGACTCTGAGAGGCAGGGGGACTATAACGTCATCTTTGGTAAGGAGAATGGCGCCTCAGAGCAACCTGATGCCATTGCCGAGGAGGATGAAGATGGAGGGACTGGAACAGAGAGCAAGTCCATATTCAATAGACCTGGCCTGGGGAACATGGTCTTCAGAAGGAATTTTTCCACAGAGATGGGTATGGAACCAGATGACCTCCCTTCTCTAAACACAGAGGACATAGGCTCTTCTATATGGGAGGAGGTATTACAGCCAGAGGAGTGGGCCAATGAAGAGACTGAAGATGGGGAGATGCCATGGAATGAGGAGGATGTTGGCTTGGACGAGGAAGAGGAAGAGACATCACCACTAGCTGCCTTCCTGGCCTCCCTCAACCTGGTTGAGTTTGCCCCAATATTTACCCGCGAGCAGCTGGACTTGGAGGCACTCATGCTCTGCTCAGATGATGATTTGAAGGGCATCCGCATTCAGCTGGGCCCTCGAAAGAAAATTCTCGAAGCAGCTACCTGCAGAAAGAATGCCATGCAGAAGCCCAGAGCCATTACAGACACTGTTCTTTGACAAACAACCAGGTTGCAGATCATCTTGCCGCAACCCATCTTACATGCTTCGAGGGGACAGGAATAATTGTGCTCTGTAATTAGGAATGATGTTTCTGACTGATCAATGACAAAAATTGCATGCAACCATAATGCATCAGGTTGGTTGTCCAAAAATGGAAGATACAACTAATAGAAACCCAACACAGAAGGTTCTACAGTAGACAGTCAACAGTAATCTTAATGGTCAGGAGCTGTTTTCAAAGCTTCCTTTACGTCTTGAGAAAATTTTAGGAGATGGACGGTAACTTAATCATTTTGCTGCTGTACTATCCTGTCATATGTAGCGTAAAAAAACACACATTGGGATTAACGGATTGTAGTCCATATTTTTTCACTACCGCAGAATACAGGAGTTCAAATGTGTCCCAAAAGATTCCTGTCGTTCTTCACTGAAACGCACACAAAGCTTAAAGTAGTTCATCAAATATAATACAATAAAAAGGAACAAATTAACACCAAAATAACTGATTCTAACGCATCTCCAACTTATGCTCAGCTTGAACCTTGGACCCAGTCAAACAGTTTAATTAAGAGTGCAGGTTCTGGGCTGTGAAGAACTGAAGAGAACCTGACTTAGAGATGGAGACCAAAGGTCTTGAGGAACATGGCAAATACGTAGAAGGTGAAACGCTGGTAGACGCAGGAGAACAAGAGCCAGAAGCACACGGCATTTAAAACAGAGCTTGATTGTTGTCAGTTCCTCCCTTGCAAAGATCAGGATGTTCGCAGAAGTACTTGGATGCCTGAGACCAAGTAAAACAAGAGAGTTTGGGCCTCTGGTGGTCGTGACATTAACGTCTTTGTCTTCACTATGCAACAGCATTGTGGTTTCAAAACACTTTGAGAAACATCTCAAATGGGAAAATAGGTTCAGCAAAACATAGTGGCTGAATATCCCTAATTAAGGTGGCTTTTGTCAATAAGAAACCACACAGCCATCCAGCCTGCCCCACAGTCCTGCTTGATAGCAAGCAGACATGCAGATCCAGCTACATTTGCCACAGCAGAACAGCTCCGTGTCACCAGATCCGACCTTTTCCTCTTCTGCTGGGTGGGAATTTACCAGACAAATTGGGTTGCTGCCCTGCTTTTCTTTTCTGCATCAGTAACTGGATGTGTAGAGATCTAGGTTCTCCCAACAGATGATGTGCGCCAAAGACAGTCTGTGTTGGAAAATTTCTCTTTGGATACAGGAGATAAATAAAAATTAGCATGTCTTCTTCCTTTACTACACCCCTGAGGAACATCTTAACGTTATCTTCGCTGCTTCTTTAGAACTTAAGTTAAATGATTTTAAGTCAGATGGCCATCAGCCAGTGGTTGAATTTTTCATAAACTGCCTACTTTAATGCTAGTATTTGCTGGTAAAATGAGACAAAATTTACCATAACTTTGTCAAACCAACAATCTGTCATCCAAAGATGCAGCTGGTCAAGATATGGAATATTCACAGCAATCTGGGAATCAGGACAAGACAACAGTTTTCTCCACAGTCTGTCCACAAGAGGGTGTCCAAAGTTCAGAGGAGCACTTTTTCGTCTTTTCATTCTGACCAACAGTTGAGCAAAATTTTGGCTTTGCTGCCGCAGAGAAACCGGTGATACAAACTAAGCATTTCTGACAACAGAGGGGGCCTGACATGAGTTTTCAGTGAGGTTTTAATTTTGGCAACTGCATCCCCCCTTCCTTTTGCTGGCTAGACAGACGTGCTTGAAGCCCAGAGACCAACTGAGTCTCTGATGTTCCAGGTGGTGTAATACAGGTGGCTAAATGTTCATCGCATTCACCTGAAGAAGCTACCTAGTGAAACTTCTCTGAAAATAAAGGCTGACCATCTTCTACATAAAATGCTGCCCATCCTACATCATAACATCCATCCACCCAACATCATCATCATCATCAACCACTCATCCTGAGGAGGGCTGGGGGGTCCAAAGTCTGTCCCAGAAGCAGGGAGACATAGGAGAACATGCAGAACAGTGAAGAACATACAACTGACAACAAGCAGAAGTATACATGTCCACTTTTTTACATGTCGCTGCTCATGCTGGATCAGATCAACAGCATGTTGCTTCTGTAGGTGTTTCTGATCTGACATGATCTTATTCTTTGCTGTTCTTCTGCATCGGGTACAGGACAGGTTCAGACCTCTTCCTCTGCACTGCCTTCTCTTACGAAATCCACGCCAGGTCTCCTTGACTGATGCAAAAACCCATATTCATTCCTGCCATCATCATCACACTGTCTCTCACCATACAGTATCTGCACTTCAATACAGAGAGCAAATTAAGCACAGTGCCAAACATGAAAAAGATAAGGCTGAACTACTCTGCAAACATCGAACCTTTTGCCATCACCACCTTTATGCAAACAGCAACCACAAAGCATCCGTGAGCTGTATGCGTGTAAACGCAAAAAGAAAGACAAAAAGCATGGAAACTTCAACATGGTCAGTGATTCAATCTTAAGAACTTCACCACAGTTCAGACATATGATGGCGCTTACTGCTCAGAGGGACTCTGCTGGGTCTGCGCACTCTTACATGGAGACTAACACCCAGTTTTCTCCATGTCAGATTTCTATGGTTGAGACTCTACAGTTTTACACGTTGCGACCAACGTTTTACAGAAATTGGCCACATTGAGGCAATTCCAGATCTGGAGAAAAGCTGTGTGAGGGGACTTTTCCAACATTATTCCCTTACTTTCACTTATGCATCAGTTGGAGGACGTCCAGCCACAGATGGGAAAGTCCCTCACATATTGTCATCGCATTACTGACACCAAGAAACCGTGGGAAAAAAAAGCTTACAGTTAACAAAAAGTTTATCATTAAAGCACAGCAAACTAAAGCAACATAAATTATCCAATATCAGCCATACTGTCAACAAAAGGAGGTCCTGCTCTGATGTTATGAAAAACTCTGTTGGCCATGCAGGGGCCCAGTGGTCCTCCCATCTTCTCTTGGTATCAAGAAAACAGCCTAAAACAGCTTGCTTGTCGCAGCTGTGAGATAAACAAGCTGGACATTTGCAGCACATTTACACGCCATGACAGTTTTCTCCGTTTTCCAAGCTGTAGTAATACATGTGTTATATTACTTTTGTTAGGAACAATTCTAACTCTATGAAAGATTACGAAATAAGTTTTCTTCTGTTTTTCCCTATTAATCTACGAGCATGAAGTCCCAGAGATGTGTACGAATTGTGGGTAGCAGAGCGTTTGGCCACCCAGTTCCTAAAAACATGGAAGAGCCCTTCCTGTTATAGACAAGTACAGCCTTCACAAGTGGACTTTAAACCCACTTTATATTTATTTTTCAATATTTTAATGAGTTTAAGGTCATGTACAGTACTGTGCAAAAGTCTTAGGCATGCAACTTCAATGTCTGTTGAGAAGTACAGGTAGATTCTTATTTACATCAGGAAGGTTTCTGATTGGTCCCAAATTCATTCTGCAGCCTGAGAATGACCTCAAACACCCAGTCTCAGTCATACACAACTATCTTCAGCAAAAAGAAGGAATCCTGCAACAGATGGTACGGTCCCCGATTTCAACATGATCAAGTCAGTCTGGGAGGACATGCAGAGACAGTCAAAGTCTGCAGAAGAATTGTGGCCAGTTCCTCAAAATGTTTGGAAGAACCTACCAACCTCCACCTTAAACTGCATGCAAGTTTGCATAAGAGAATTGATGCTGTTTTAAAGGCAAAGGGTGGTCACACCAAATATTGATCTGATTGAGGTTTTTTTGTCTACTGCACTTTTTAGAAGGTTTGTTGATTTATAAGTGTTCATGGCATTATTTTTGGAACCATCCTCGCTTTATAGCATTTTTCCCACAAGTGCATAAGACTTTTGCACAGTACTGTATTTCCCCCCCAGGGATCATTTTCTTTTTGCAACGGGAAATAATGGCATTTTCATCTCCTCATAATTCTCCACAAAAGTACAGATGCAAACATTCAGTTCCTGAAATGCCATCACCTGGAGTAACAACGGTGTTTTAGCAGGACAGATTTTTGAGAGTAGCTGTGTTCAGAATTAACTTTTTCCCTAAACAGATCCTGTACTGAACATTTATGGTGCTTTCTTGAATGTGAAAAGGCATTCAGAAGATCTGAGTGACAGACAGATCTCACTCCCCCACAACGGGACCTGGGATGACAGTCTTTGGCCTTTTGATTTTGGACCCGTTGTGTGTGGGACCACCTCAGTCCATCTGCACCAGGGACAACCATACGTCCACAATCACACATTTCCCACCCTTGACCTAAATGACTTTTAGAACATTTGAATACCATTTTTTCCAAAAAGGCCTTGACCCTGTTCATCAGAAATATGAGGAGCAAAAGATCAGCAGATCACCATGTCCACCCTGAGATGGAGATGTTTTGACAACAAGCCTGACTCTGGGAAGGGAAAACTGGACGGTTAAATGGGGCTCCCATCAGTCTCAAAAGGTCTTTTTCAGGTGTCTTTCTATACAGGATTGCTTGGTGCCACAGCTCAAGTAGAGTCAATTGAGAGAGACAGCTGAGGTGGACCAGATGTGCTGTATGGATCCCCCTGGTTTACTCCGTTAGAACTTGGACCAAACACATGGGAAGAGACGTAGACCCAGGAGATGAGGGGAGATTATTTTCCCTCGGCAAGCCTGGAAGAAAGCTTGAGGACCCCCCAGGAGGGGCTGGAGATGACTGCAGCGAACAGCAGGGTGTAGGCCGATCTCCTCAGCCATCGTCCCACCGCAACCCTCGCTAGGAGAAGCAGGACAGGGAAACTGAAATGAGATGTCACACTACTAGAAGGCAGTTAATACCATTATACATATACATATTATATATAATAATAATACCAGTTCTGTACATTATATTTTGAATAACAATCATGGCAAACTGACACAATATTGTGCAGTAAATTAAAAACTTAACCAGTTGTCCAAACTAGTCCTCACTAAGCCTTCGACATTTAGAGGTTCCCGCAGGGTTTGAGAACATTCTGCCACTGAGTTCAGCTGCACAGAGCAAAGTCCACTCAGTAGGTCTTACTTTCAAACTGTACTCCTCACATCACCACCATTTATCATCAAAAATATGAAATTTCCATAAATCCATGTTGCAGACTGAAGAGTCTTAAATGTGTAGTTCAGTGAATTATCAGCGTTCTAACTGAAGACAAAGACATTTCAGATGTTTGACGTTTGCTCTTTAGCCACTATATGTACCTTCTTACTACATTACCTGGTTACAGAATTTGTTACACGCCACTCCCAAGCAACCATGACTTGTCCAAAACCTTCTGAACATCATCCAGGCCTGCATTTGCATGCACAGTCTTACTTCTCTTCACTTATGAACTCCAGATGTGGTCCTTGGCTGCCCTCATTCAAAGTAAAGAAAATAACACAAGGAGGGGATGGTGTTTTGCATAAAACTGGTTTCTAGTTTTGTCATTTCCATCTGTTTGACATATGTTTCTGAAGCTCTCATTCATTGAATTCCATACAAACACAAGTTTGCCATCAAGATCTCAAGTCGGATCATATGTTAGGGGCATGGAAATACCTTCTTTTCTAAAACTGTTTTTGAAGAAACTTTCTATTCTAGCTTCTGTTTTTAAAGCCAAATTATTTAGCCAGACAAGGTTCTCGCTCTGTGCATTGAAACGTGTCCTGAAGCTTTGAGGTTTATTTTCTTCAATCCAGAGGTATCAACATGAACAAGAACTTAAACACCAAGGCTGCTGCAGATGTGGAGAACTTTTAGCTTGTAGCAGAAATGGCAATGCAAGTGGCTCTGAAGATCTCAAGCCTGGAAAAACAGAACTTTTCGATGAACTGGTGTTGGAGTCTGACACCCCATCGGTAGTGATGAGCAAAACTAGCTAACCAGTGGTTACAATCATTACATTAGTCTATGGAAACCTTCCACCTGTAGCTCCAACCCTAATAGAGTAAGACTAATATCTTACTCGATGCCATGAGAAACCAGACGGAGAACAAATGAATGAAGATGCAGAAAGGAATCCAAACATTCTAATAAGAACCAAGAAAGACCAAAGATGTGAGGGCTCCAGACGTGAATAAACACACCTGATGCCAAGTATTGACAACCCTGGTGGGTTGACGTGCTCTACAGGGACCATGTCGCTGACTATGCCTACACCAGCATTGCTCAGCCAACTTTCTACCCCTGCTTGGTCCAGCTTGTTGACAGCAGCAGAGAGAAGAGAAATCTGCAGACAGGGCACTTCAGCCGGGGGGGGGGCCTTCGACATGTCACTCCTTTTTATCGGCTGCACAGTAGACAGTTGTGTGACAGGGAGTCTTCTTCGCCTCAGTACCATAAACACAAGACACGGGATCTGTGGAGTTCATAAGAATTCTGTCATCAACGTCCTTGACCCTTCTGATCCAGCATCTACAGCAGCTGTAGTCCAATCAGTTTGGTATTTGGTTACCACGGCTAATACAGCCGTGGGATTATTTCCCAAGCACTGTCTTTCTGGGAGATGGAGAAAGCAGCTGGTAAAGGATCAAAAGTTCACCAAACTTCTCTGCTGGATCTGAAGGCCCCAAATCTTTTCTTTCTTTTTTAAATCGGGAAGCCCAGCACTTCCAGACGCGAGCCTGTAAGACTGTCACAGGTGAAAAAGATGTAGAAATATCAAGAACGAAGGGACATGTGTGTTGTTATTATTATAATTTGGACAGCAGATGGTCACTTTTAGCCAGACTTTCTCAGTGAAATTTCTAAGTCTATTGTCTTACTGCAATTCATCCATGGCTCTTTGTTCTCTGTCAAGATAAGAGAATAAAGCATGTGGTCGCCCTCCTGCAGCTGATAATCACTGAACAATTTTACTATTCATATTTATTCCTTCGAACAGAAACAGAATTTTCTTCTCCCGTGACACCAAGTCAATATTTGCATGCAAGTGACTGGCAGTAAAGTGATAATGCCAGCCGCACGTCCTGTTGAACACACAGTGTGCAGAGTCTACAATGACAAATAATATGGGGGGGGGGGCTGCCAGGTAGGAGGGGAAGGCAGGTGAGAACAAAATAGTTACCCGGGCTTTTTCCTCCATGTGCGAAACGCTGTTAACAAGAACAACCGCGTTACTGTTACTTATATGCTGCTTTGCAGAAGTACAATTTTAACAGAAACAGGAGATCTGCCAGAAAACTGGCTTCACTCACACTTTGTTATGGTCGATGAAAGGAACTTTCTAGACGCTGGACCCAGGAGCGCAAGGCCAAAGGTTTCATCAACAGCTCTGCC
The DNA here is from genome assembly GCA_900497675.1 of Arapaima gigas. Taxonomy (NCBI): domain Eukaryota; kingdom Metazoa; phylum Chordata; class Actinopteri; order Osteoglossiformes; family Osteoglossidae; genus Arapaima; species Arapaima gigas. The sequence goes on along the minus strand of UFQX01001618.1, from coordinate 1,602,134 downwards.
TATTGGGCTGAACCCAGGAATTCGGGAATGCGGGACTCAGAACGGAAATGGAGGATTTCATGCAAAAGTGACTTACTGAGTGCAGGTGAAAGTGGGGAACAGTGAGTATCTGTTTCCACACAAACACATGGCCCTGCAAAGGGGGGAGGGGTAGCGGCGTTAAAAAAAAAAAGAACCAAAAGCAAACCAACTAGCTGATGTAGTGCAACGTATGCTAATTAATTAAAATAAACACAAACCGAGACTAAAATCTACCATAACTGACCTGCACTACCCACCCGAACCAAAACACACAGACAACTCCTCCTCACCTGGTGCGGTTTATACAAACAAACAAACCTACATTTGCAGATGTGCGTCACGTGACATCTTTACCTGTCCACTGTCCCCACGTCACGGTCAACCACGAGTTCGTACGAATAACACAGGTGACAACCGCCCCGGGGAAACACCCAGATATACAAGTATGATACGTAATAAATACAAATATTAATAAAGACAAACTGGCAGTCAAACACAAGCGAAATGAAATCTTTGATTCTATTGGTTGTGATGTCATGGATGGTGATGATTTTCAGAATGATGGACCACTTGTAAACAGGAATGGGAGCGACACAACCCTGTTTCAGGAAAGCTGATCTGGCTCTTTCTCTAATACCATGCTAATATTCCCCTAATACCTTCTGATTCTATTTCTTTGCACACATTGTTGTAGTATTCCTCTGTCAATTCTTGTGCTGAAATGGAAGCTTTTGTTTGGTTCTACAAATTCCTCTTTGTCCCCTTTGGTTTCAGCTTTTATGCATTTTTGGGGAATATTTAGTATCATCTGTGATTTATTTTTCCCATTTTGTTTTTTCAGTCTTGGCAAAAAATTTCCACTTTCTTCCAGCATAACTTTCTTGGTATTTTTTTGGATTCTCTGGCTTTTGTTTCCAATATCCTGAACTGATTTTACAAGTAGCTCTCTAAACCCTGTGGATGTATTTATTTTGATGGTTTGCACACTGACAGCTGTGATCTGTTTCACAGTTGACTTTAGCTTTTAGCTTCATCGAAACTATTGAGCTTTGACCACATGTACTTCTGCATATGTGGTCATTTTTACTTCTGTACAGTCAAGTGGGTGAAGTCCTGGTACAGTCATCTCATTTTTTTAAATAAAAACAAGTCAACGCACCATTACAACAGATTCTCATCACAAATATAAACAAAGTCTGTTGCAAGGACACAAAACCCAACAGTTGTGCAAAAAATGCACAAAAAATAAATAAACAGAGCAAAATCAAATGTAAGAAAGGACATTTGTCCTGCAAAAGTAAGAATACTGCAAATCTCATCTTTTACTCCAGTTGTGCTGCTGCTTTACTCATCGCATGAGTTGCTGGAAGAAAGTGTTTCAAATGAATGGGTTGTTGGTTTTGCAGAACTGAACACATAAGGGGTCCATAGACCCTCCATAACTTCCCACAATACTTAGACACCCAATAAAATCTAAAATCTAAATAATAAATAATAAAAAATCTAGTTTTTTCCTATCTTTATTTTAAATGCTGTATATTTTTAAATAGTTTAACTGTTATGGGGTTTACAGGGGGTAAGTCAATGCTCTCTGCAAGTTCCAGTGTGTTAATATGTTGCACAGAAATAGACTGATTAGTTATTAATGTGGATTTATTTTTTTGCATAACTTAGCAGCTTTCTGCATTTCTCTTTTACCCATTATAACGTTCTTCACATCAAATGGCATCTACAGTATCCACTATAAATAATTCTGGTGAACAGTGTATTTTGGAGGGGAGCCCTGAAGGGATCTTGGGCACTTGGTGCATGATAAAGATTCTCATGTTCTTGATGTGAAATAATCATAATGTATATATTTGGGTGGAGTAATACTGCGAAGTCTACTATATAATAAATTGCAAAATGCGTTTTACTGTTGCGACATGGCTAAGTTCTTCTTAAAATGGCAGCATCCGAGTTGCTAAAGCTCTTCTTCACCTTAGAGCAATAATGTGGTTTTTACTTTTAGTTCCTTCCTCTTGGAACCATTTAGCAATTAAAATATTGGATATAAGGTCATAGATGCAGCCTGATGACAAACAGAGGTAAAAACAGGGCATTATGTAGAGTCTGTATAACCATGTGGGTAACTGGTGACAAAAAAATAACATGTAGAGAGCAGGTGAGCTGTCTTTGTTTTCAGGATGCAAATTGAGCTTATTGTTCATGTTTCCCTTGTCCAGCTGCAGTTATTGAAACTATACAATACTGAAGGTGTGAGATACAGGCTCTTCCATCCTGTGTTCTGTGACTGTTTTTCACTTGTCTTAATTTCTCATTTTCATGCTACAAAGGTAGAAAATGTTCACCTAGTTATTCAAAATCCATTTCTTTGAAAGCTCAACTGTAGGCAGACAGGTTCCTTAAGGTATTACCAAAAAACAAAAAACCTTAAACAGTAAAATATAAGTACTGGTGTTTCCCCACACTTTCAAAAAAATAATTTCCTCACTTAAAAGATGCTCAAGAAACAGGATGAAAACTAATTCAGGTTAATAAGGTGCAAATTTGGCTTTTTGGAGTCCTCACCAAATTGCATTGTTCTTCATATGCACACATTTCACAAATAAATATAATTTGGTCTTTGAAATCACCATTTCAGGCAAATTCCTGCTTTAGGGGGGCAAATTATTGCTATTGATTAAAGAAAAAAAATGTTTACAACCAAAAAAGTAAATTCAATCACAGTAAAAGGTATTTTTATGTAACACAATGTTAATGTTTTATCATTTATGAATAATAATAATAATAATAATAATAATAATAATAATAATAATAAATTTTTTGACTACAGTCATATGTGGTTGAGGAATAATATGTTGACTCTTAGTTATTGACTCTGGAGGGCAGTTTGCTTTTTACACCTGACTTACATTAGACGGTGTTTAACTATTTATTGTATTGTTTTAAATGACGATCAAGGCAATGGATGGAGAAATTATAATTTTGGACATTGACGCCCAGTCCAGTCTTAGCTGTTTCGAGGGAAAATGTGTTGGGTTCCTGAGTCTTTAGTCACATTGCGCATATTTTTTCTCTTTACAAATCTGTTTTATTAAATGCAAAATATATCATTGAAAACACCCTGAAAAGGAAGATTTCTCCAGAAACAGACAGCTGCTTAGACAGACAAATTAATTGAAAAATAGAAAGTGCGGTTTCGCCACCACGCGGGAAGGCTTTTATTTCGAAACCTTTTCGTCTATCGTCCACCGGAAGTAGAGCTGCAGCCTCGCCGTGCGGCGGAAGTAAAACCTGGCCAGCGAGGTCGTCCGCCTGTTGGAGGAAGAGAGACGCGGGAGTAAGTGTTCCAATTACTGTCAAACAGCAGCACTGAGCTTTCGCGTTGCAGGTGCTGTTTTCTGCGTTTTACAGGAATAGAAGATTCCTCCCTGGAAAGTACATGGCAGGTGGTGAGGGGCTAAATGGGGAAATGTAACTGCGAGCTGCTCTGCCTTTAGTGATTCGGTTAGATAATTTGGGTATAAAGTTTATTTATTCATATTTATCATTTGTTTGACTGTTAGTTCCTTGTTTATATCTTTGAGTGTTTGTCTTTGATAATTTAAATTTAAGAGGGGAAGATGTGTTTAACACCCACAAAAGGTGGGTTGAGTTCAGCAGCATCCTGGTACAGGCCAGGGGACCACCCATCTTCTGTGGTGGAGTCTGCTGGTAAGTTTCCTTTAACCTTTTAGCTGGAGCCATGGGGTATGTTTTTAACTGTTAGATTTTTATTGTCATGTATGGTGAATATTTGTTGGTTTTAAACTAGGGTTTTATAAACTAGTTTTATTTTTTACGTGACGGTTTTAATTATTTATTGTAGTGATTTCTATTAGTACTTTTAATAAAGTCGGAGATGATGAATGGAAAGATTATAACTGTCAAGTGCGACAGGTTGGTGGTGCTTGACACTGTGTCAATGCATGTCCATTCTGATCCAGGCAGGGGAAAAAAAAAAAAAGTTTAAGCACGAAAACAAACTGCTTGTCAGAAGATGCAGTTTTCAGTCTTTGGAAATGCAGTTCAGTTCAGTTTACAGAGGCCCGGGGGGGGCTGAAAAACAGGTATACAGTGAGCTACAGGTGAGAGATCAGCTTTACATTTGATGACAAGAGCAACTATACTGGGCAAAAGTGGAATACAGTAAACCTGCCTGCAACTGAGGAAAAGAAAACAAAAAAAACTCCCAACTAAAAAAGGTGAGGGAGAAAAATAAGCCTCTGAAGGTCCAATTGAAAGCGGTTGAAAAACACCCCCCCCCTCCAACCCAGATTCTGGCTTTTATACGTTAAAAAATACTGCCAGTAGTTACAACTACAATGTAATGTACCAGTGTCATATACGATTATTATTGTTTAACAATAACATTATATAATTTTACTCTGAGTAACGTAGTTTACAATCTTTCTTACCAAAAATTGCCATAGAACCATTATTATGCAGTTCAAGGGGGCAATCTTCAATGTTGTACACTTTCCTATCTGTGCCACTAACTGTGAAAAATAAAGTTGGCAGAGGACTTGGAAAGGTCAGTTCACATGATAGTTTAAAAAAAATCACACCGCAACACTGAGCAAACTGTCACGCAATTTCCTAGACTTCACACAGCAAAAAGTTTACAAAGGGCATTGAACAAACAACCCAGCCATATATGGACAACAGACTGCCTGATGTACAAGATGGAATTGGTAAAGAGTACAGAACAAGAAACCTCATTGCTGTTGTGCAGCAGATTTTCAGAGAACCCATAGAATATAAAGTAGAACTGAAGCAGAATGGTTTCCAGTCGTGAAACATGTCAAACACGGCCAGACACATTTGATCCTTTTAACTTGTACGCTACATATATTGAGAGAAGCTGGTTTAGAAGAACAGAAATATAGATTCAGAATCAGTGTTTGGAATAACAATAATCTTCAATATGCCAGGAAATCCACACTAACAACACATGAAGATCTTTAAAATAAAAAAAGTATCCAGAGAGCCAAAAAAAATGGGAGAAAACTAATGTTGACTTTTAGTGCTGATGGAGTTGTTTTTTGAACACTAGTGAAAAGTAAGTGCTGTGGGAGTCAGGATGCCTGCTGACGAGCTGGTCTTTGGTAAAGATCTGAAAAAGATCTTTAAGTAAACGGTCATGTCTACCAGAGCAAAGATTTCAATTTTTCAAGCAGAGACATTTTTTGCAACAGTCTTAATCTAGGTGCACACTGGTGGAGGAGGAAAGGAAAGGCACCGATTCCACTGGACCATTTACGTTATTGTAAAATCACTGTTAGTTTTGTTCCATACAAATAACACTGTAGTGCATTTTGTATGTTCTGTGATTGGACCTTTGCAGACACATTCATATCATCAATTAACATCTTTCAGCGAATGGCTCACGTGTGGAATCGGATGAGAGCAGCGTTTCCTCCTACCGAAGCTGAATTTTCTCTGCAGTTTAGCACAACGGTGGACCCCAGTCTGGTGGCTGTCTTGGAACAGGCCCGGCGTCAGTTGTACAGTGGAGAGGAAGCCTTCGTTTTGGAGCAGAGCGCACAGATAGTGTTGGATTTCTCCTGGGAGAAGCTTAATGCTGGCACATGGCGGGATGTAGACAAAGAGTGGCGCAGGGTCTATTCGTACGGCTGCTTGTTCAAGGTGGCAGCCCTGTGCCGTGAGGAGCCGTGCGACACCCGGACGTGTGAAGCCACAAAGACGTGCGATATGGGCCTGCTGATGGGAGCTGAGATCATGGACAACATTTTGCAGACCCTGATAGGGATTCTGCAGCACAAGATGAGGAAGAGACATTCAGAACTGGCCAAGCATGCAGAAGAGCCTGACATAAAGGTCAGTCATGATGCTGCCAGTTGCATTTTTTTGAAACTATTTTTTAAACCCGCTTTGAGTAGTTGAGTGGTTTAGATTGAACCAATTTTTTGGTTACAGAAACACACAGAAGACTCAGTTTCTGTACCTGAAGTCCATCCTGAGCATGAAGTCCTGAGGACAGACTGTCCACCACTGGAGTCCTTCAGATCACGCTTTCTTGCTCTACGAAAGCCAGTGATATTAGAGGGTATTATTGACCACTGGCCTGCCTTAAAACAGCATAAATGGAGGTAATGTCAGCCTGTGTGTGGGGGGAAAAATATTATTCAGATGTGGGATATCATTCACTCTCTTAAAGCTACCTAAACTAGTAAAATCCATACATCCATTTTCATCGAAACCTTCTCCTTCGACAGCTTCACTGTGTAAAATGGCGAAACCTAAATCCTCATCCAGCTTTCTTTCATCACATTTAAGGAATGGGAACATGGAGTTATATCTTTTCTGTAACAGTAACAACTGCTGTTGCCTCTGTTCAAGCTTAGATTACCTGCGGTCAGTAGCAGGCTGTCGAACTGTGCCTGTTGAAGTAGGATCGCGATACACAGATGAAGAATGGTCCCAGAGACTCCTCACTGTTAACCAGTTCATAGACCAGTACATCCTGAGACAGGTAGCCTTGACATTTTTTAAAAAATGACGTTACTTTATGCATCACAGTGAATTTGCTGGTTCATCATTCCCTTTCCTCGCAAAATACAGGTGGAAGCCAGTAGTGTTGGGTACCTGGCCCAGCATCAGCTTTTTGATCAGGTCAGTCACTGTATTCATATACTCTACTTTGTGTTATTAATGTCAGACTAGCAATTTTACAAACATATCCAAGTTTGTTCATTTTTGCTTAATTTTCCCATCCTTCTGGTTTCTAAAAATCAATCTGCTGAATGATAAGCTGCATTTGTCACTGCTTCTGCATTGTCTTGCATGTCTAAAGCAAAACAATACAGTGATGGGAGATGATGAAGATTGTGTGTTTTTAATTTTTCAGTATTTCAGTGCAGATTTAGCCTCAGTTTCAAAAAAATTTTTTTTAATGAATTGGTTTTCTCATGCACAGTATCTCACACTTAAGGTTTCCAGGAGAGTGAACTGCATCAGCGGCTCAGAACATTCATCTGAAACCTAGAGTCCACTGTATCTTCATCTGATGATTTTCAACAGAATCTGTCCCAAGATTAAATCAAGGGCTTGCGCTATATTATTAAGCTTTTTTGACTGAAACTTAGTGGGCGGATTTACATTCAATTCCATGTTACGAACAGACTTCCTATTCCAATTACGTTAGACTTGATACACAAGTGTGTTTTCTTGTCATGCAGAAGGCTGTTCTGTCCTTTGAAGTCAAATCGGCTGCTAGTGTAATTAATCAGGATATTTACCGTACTTCAGATGTGCAAGAGTTACTTTCCTTTGCTCTTTTCTCCCCATTGTTTGCTGCAAGCATGTCATATAATTCTGTTGCCCAGACCTTTTCTCCTCTAATATTGAAATCAACAAATAGGTTTGGCAGCTGTGAACGTATACGCCATCATGTAAGGACATTAGTGCATAGCAAGTTACTTAGGAAATCCACACCCAGGGCAGCTCTATGATGACTGCTTCCCTCAGGGAGCAGTATAGTTATTGTGAAAACCATGATTTTTTTTTTCTCCCCCACATTGCTAACCCTCTCAAGTCAGCCATACATGGAACTTGTAAAAAGATTTGAGAAAGGACAGAAGTCCTAAGGCTAAATTCAGTACTTGAATTTAGACTGTGTCCTCATCACCAGTCCTATGTTCTGCCTGAAACAAAATTTTACTGTTTTCCTAATATTATTTACACATTTATCTAAGGTTTATCAAAGCAGTTTTACAGTGTAAAGCTATTTAGTTATTTACCCCTTTATACAGCTAAATGACTTCTTTCCTGGCTAAGAACTTCTCTCAGTGACATGGTATCTGGAACAATGGCCTGCTGTTCATAATAAGGAAAAGAATTGCATTTTACAGTCAAACTCATTGTCAAGGTTCCAGAGCTGAAGGAAGACATCTGTATTCCGGACTACTGTTGCCTCGGTGATGCAGACGAAGATGACATCACCATCAACGCCTGGTTCGGCCCTGCAGGAACCATCTCCCCTCTGCACCAGGATCCCCAGCATAACTTTCTGGCTCAGGTCGTTGGTTAAATCATTGTTACGCTCCAGTTTTGACTGTTGTCTGCATTCTTAAAGTAACATTGACATGATTCTTGAAAGCAGGTGGTTGGAAGGAAGTACATCCGGCTGTACTCCCCTGTGGACAGCGAGAAGCTCTACCCCCATCAGTCCCAGCTGCTGCACAACACCAGTCAGGTAGAAGCAGCAGTTATCTTTATGATAAATGCACTGCATTTGTGCCATTAACCTCTACACTGACTTGTGTGGCATGTGATAGTTAAACTAATGGTGTACTATTTTGGGTTAAGAATTCTGGGTAAGTAGTTTTCCCAAGGGTACAGTAGGACCTAAAAAAACATCCTCTCCATCAGCTCTCTATCAGTTCAGATTCCCAAGCTCTAGGCTGCGTACTTCAAGTAAGTGCTTGCTGTAAAAAGTCAGAGACCACAAGCTTTGTATTTGCCTGAAAATTTCACTCTTAATCGCTTCTGTGGCACTGGGACACTTTTTCCCCCCTCCTGTGGCTGATGCATGACGGCAGCTCAGAGACATTCAGATACTGAGAAGATTAATGGCTGGATAAGATGTTCTTTGTGGCCACTTAAAGGGTTTTCCAAGTAAGGAAGTGTATGAAATGTGATTCCCAAATGACTTCTTCCACACATCTTTGGTTTGTGGGAGGAATCGAGGACATCATTCGAACCCTACAGAGTTACATCTGAAACTTGAGCCCAAGAGCTGGAGGGAACCAGCACTACCTGCCATGCCACCATGATGAGGGTTAAATATCAGTGGCACAATTATTGCTACATTTGGCCCACAGCTGTAACTGTGGAGATGCAGCATTTCATATTTCAGCAAGTCTTCCTTCCCTTCCACATGCTTGTTCTGAGCCCAGGTGGACGTGGAGAAACCGGATTCAGCCCGATTCCCAGCCTTTGCGACGGCCCCCTACCAAGAGTGTGTGCTGCACCCCGGAGATGTCCTCTTCATCCCAGCACGACACTGGCACTACGTACGCGCCCTTGACCTCAGCTTCTCAGTCAGCTTCTGGTGGTCCTGAGGGATCATCTGTTACATGTAGGCCTGAGCTACAGTTGGTCTGAAGCTGCATGTTATAGTTTCACACTAATGCTAGAAGGGGAGTAAAATTTGCCATTTTGTTTCTTTGAAACAGACTGATTAAATAAATTGAGGGGAAAAAAACAATTATGGTTAGGCTATAGTTGGCTAGAGGCTGAAGTGAAACTAGATTTCTTGTATTTGATAGTTAAGAATTAGTTTTTCCACACTGCAAGGAAATGTAAATGTTGGCAGTTTTAAGTACAAAGCAGCTTTGAAAGATAAGGAGTGGCTGGTAATAGGAAAATGCAGCCAGTCTGGATTATTGCCTATTTTTGTATAAAGAGTCTTTGAAAAATGTCTGCATTTGGGCGAAATTAATATCTTTACCGAGTAACAGCTGAATACAAGGCTAATATTTCACGCCTCAAAACAGGAGCCAAGTGCTGAGTTTTTTCAAAGTTCACACAATGAAGATAATTACGCTTTTCACTTCGAGTTCACCTTCCCAGCTGAATTATAGGGATGCTCACACTTGCAAGGAGGGGGGACATCTGCACTACTCAACTCTGGGCTGTTAGGTGACATGTGGCCTGATTTACAGGCACAAGTGGTCACGTCTTTTTTAAAGGTGCCAGTTCTTATATTTTGCATAAAACTTTTCACCCAGTCAGTTCTAGGCTCATGCATTGCACTGATGTGAAATGCACAAGAAAGCAAGAATCAGATGTGCATTTTGAGGTGTATTTAGTAAAATACTTGAAGATGAAACTTGTGTATTATAAAAGGGTTAGAGAGTCTGGACAGGTAACGACTCAACGCAATCATCTCCCTTGATAGGCAGTTAACACAATCTAAGAATTACAGTTAACTAGTAAGAAAAAGTAGTCCGTCATTTTTTCGCAAAATTATTAAAATTGTCTTTCAGGCTGCTGTAAACAAAAACTATCATTTACTGTAAATGACTTTATCTGACTGCCTGATTCACTACTACAGTCTTGTTCTAACAGACTTTTCTCCAAAATGATGCACAACTCAGAGTATAGATCCACTAAGTAGAAACATTTGTTCATAAACTGCTTTGCTGGAACAAAGAACTTGTTTTGACAGTTGAGATTCAAACAAATATACAACTAGGACCAGAACTACAACCACTATCACAATCCAGGTTTAGTAATAAAGAACCTCTGCATACACAGAATGTCTGCATCTTTAGCATTCTTTTACAATAATTTTCCTCTACAAACTCCTGTTCTGTGCAAAATTCTGGCCCAAAGAAAAGGTGCAACACTATCTTACTGAAAATAAATCATGACGTGTAAGCTAGAAGAGGAAAGGTCACACACTTCCACTCAGTAAGCGTTTTCCTGCCAACAAATTGCTGGGATTAAATACATTACTACTTCACAACAGACCGGTTTCACAATGTATGTGAGTGAGCTAAATGCAACTAAGAATTGTTTTTTTTTAAATATATATAAGCATTTAAATATTAAATAGAAATATGAGAATTTAAGCACATTTAAGAATTCACTAGCTGTCTATAGAAATTAATACAGTATCTTAAATGTACAAAATAAATATTTAATATAAAAATAAAAATCTGCCTTTTGAATTTAATCGCCAGCATTTGGTTGACCTGCATTTAATAAGATCAGAGGTAGTTTTAGCCTGAAAAAGGAGGATAATTTGGATAATCCATGTCAGGAAGTGTACTGCAGATTTAATGGTTATAGACTATTTGTGATGTAATAATTAAGCCAAAATATCACCATCTGCAATTGTCCAGTCATGTTTACAGTGTCACATTTCACAACACAGAGTTTGTAGAGAATAGATGGACATGATGGAGGTCAGAGTCTCAGCTGGGGGCTGTGGGTGGAAAACTCCAGTCGCACAAAAACATGGGTCTCGCTGTAAAATCCACTTGCACAAAGGAAATGGAAAGTAATGCTAAAGTACTGAACTATTTTCACATCACGTTTCTCTATAGGTGCCTCTAGGCCAGCAGTCAGAGACAGACAGACAGACGCACCACGACTCGCTCAGAACAGGAAGTTTGTAGGCTTCTACAAGATAATTTTACTGTGCTTTCTAGATTTCTCATGGTTGGGAAACTGATATTAATGGCAAAAACCGGTTCATCATAACATCTCTGATTTTATATAACAATAACAGAGGGTGTTAAATTGACCCAGCTGACAGGAGATCTGTACTCACTTGCTTCCATTAACAGCTTGTGCTTGTCAGGGTTGTGGACCCAGAGCACAGGACCAGCAGTCCGAGGAAGCAGTGAAATGGGTCCAACTGTTGGATTTTTGAAAGTGAACAGCAAGTGGATAGAGGTGGAAAAGCGTGGAGTTCCTGCTTCCTGCTTCCTGCAGGGAGAGGTGAGCTTCTTCATGCAACAGGCTGATGACAATGCTTTGGTTGGCAGACCAAATGATCCAAATGGCACAGCGACAGATTGTTTGAAGACATTTCATAGATATATTCTATGTTTAATATCCTTGTTGTATTGCTGACTGCTGTTGCAACATGGGAAAATTTTCCACCTCATACATTTTAATTCTTGTTCAGCTGTGTATGGTGTGCTGTTCATTGCAGGTGATAAGCCGTTATTTCAAACATGGGACAAATTACCTCCTGCCAGTGACACAGCCAAGGCAAATTTCATTCAAATAGACAGCATCTCCAGACTGAAAACAGTTTTTATGCAAAGCCTCCATGTCATGTGCAACTTGGGAGGCCCTCCCACTTTTCCACATATCCATTTTCTCAACTAACAAGCCTTGCTCTTGTGCTAAAACTAAATCCTTTTCCCATAGTGGTGTGTGTGTGTGTGTGTATAATTAAAAGGGAATGTGTTGTGGAAACTAACTTGGAAAGAAACTAGACAGAAGAACAGGCTTTGGGTGGTCAAAAGTAATCAATGAGCAATAAATTAGAAGAGCACTGGATGTTCAATTGCATTATTCGATGTAAAGGATTAAAAGAAACCAAATTTGGCACTTACCTACTTATAACATTTATTTTGTTTCCAATTATAATATTTTCATAAAATATTTATATATTCAAACTGCTGTGGGCTGCAACACAATTAACCCACTGAACCGCAGCACAAAATCCACACAAAAGTTAATTTCAATTGTAATGTGGAACAGTGAAATGAACTGTCTGATATCCACCCTGCTGATCTCAGCCACACCATTTAGCTGTGTTGAAGCTGCAAAATGTGTCACTCAGGAATATGAGAATTTAGTTTGTATTTTATGGAATGTGGGATATACAAGGTATTCTTGGTACCTTCAGCTAAGAAAGTCATCATCTGCTCCTCCGGGACTGAGAGCCTGAGGCAGCAGGGGCCGCATTATCCTTTGTTGAAGCCCGAGGATTGAGGGCAGTGGCTTGAGATGAAGTTTGCATGTCTGAAATGAGGACATTTAACGTTACAGCTATTCTCAAGGGGGGGAGGAAAAAGCATAAACACACAATGAAAGATCAACACAAATCAGAAAATAACTTTCCACCAAATATTTACATGATTCTCATATGAAAACTACTACACTGGTTTCTCAAGTTGCAAAAACATTACTGGGACTCAAAGCTTCTTCGTAATACAGTAAATAAAAAAGAACTCAATTTACAGGTTAGCTATATCTTTTTTCAGAATCTACTGTATAATAAATCACACTTTGTGAGACTTTTCAATGTAACATTTTAACTGAGCCATATTAGAATTATAATCAAAAATACCTTCACTTCACCCAACCCTATTTAATGTTGGCTGCTTCTTTCATAAAAGTGCAGTGCTTGTCATGTTATTATTGACACTCATCCACTGTGAAGGATGAGGAGTGCAACAAACAAGTCAGGCATTAACTGTCAAAACAAATTAAAGAAAAACTAAATGGAGGAAAAAATGCATTAAACAAAGCTAGTGGAAAACAACCTCAAATCCATCTAAAAATAGGTCTATTTACACACAAATTAAACCTCTTTTGAATCAAGTTTTCTTTGCATGATTTACAGAAATACAAGCTTTCTTTTCAAGTCAGCAGTTGTGTGTATTAGTCATTTGTATTGCTTTACCTTCCTTGTTGGTTTATCTGAGCAGCTGCTATCCAAGAAGCAACGCTTTCATTAGTCCCTAACTGACTTGTTTTTAAAAAAAAAAAAAAAAAAAACGTGTCAGCAATGAACATTTCAGCCACATTTATGGTGTTTTGCCAGACATCTCAACCTGCCCAGGCGAACACATTAACTGCTTGTGAACATTAATGAATTTTTATGTTTTACTGTTTTCCCAGGTTCTTTATCATCATTATTATTAATTATTATCATCATCATCATTATGTACTGCTTGACAGTCCCCTCCTTTTTGAATTAGTTTTAACAATTAATGCATTTCTCATTTATTTTCAATGGCCCTCCTTGTCCTCCATAATCTACAGCACACATGAGCTGTAAACAGTGCAGGAATGAGTTGAATTAAAGCTGTTCCACATCCTTAGATTGGCAGTGAAATGCACCCAGACTATCAAAGACCAGAATTTAAGGAAATAGAGTAACAAATAAAAAAATAATTAAAAATGTGTGACTCAACTGTTTATAAAATGACAAGACAGTGTTTATACTCTCAGGATACATCTGTTTCTGGCTTAAACCCAATCACACCCCTTATCCTGACAAACAGGAAATTGGTAAACATTGGATTATCTCAGTTTTGAAATAATTGCACTGAGTTTAGTGATAAAGTATTTGCATGTATTTAGTGTCAAATAAAAAAAAAATGGGGAATTGTTGAACAAAGCCAGACACAACACTTATTAATAAACCTTAAAGTAGCCAGCAATGCTGCCTGGTACTGTGAATCCAGTAATAAGTATAAGCAATAAACATCCATTACCTGGAATCTCGTGTGACCAGAATTCACTGCATTTTGGGCAGCGGGGATCGGCACGACCCTTGTAGTATCGAGCAGCACAAGGGATGTGAATTTTGACGCCGCAACTTTGGTTACTGCACATCTGGCTCTGAGGAAAATGGATGCAGAACCACATTGTCTCTCTCTTTGACACAGCCATGTTCAGTTTAAAGTTATTTTGCAAAGTAAAAAGCAGTATGTCTGACAAAATGGTGACTGATAACAGCCCAGAGAGGAAATTTAGCAACTTTCCTCAGTGAGCGAAATCTAACATTACCAAGACAACTCTAAGGTGGTAGTCAATCTGCAAAGGGTCACTTTGACTCAGGCTGCATATATTAAAGTATTACAAAGTTAAAGTTTTACAAGTATATAAAGAACAAAACAATATTTTCATAATAATGAGAATTATTTGAAAATAATTTTCAAATAAATGTCACTACTGCTGCAAAAGGTTCACAAGCAACGTTTTCCCCCAAATAAAATTTAGATTTGGAGAAATGTTATCAACTTATATAATCATGTACAGAAGTAAAAGGTACTTACACAAAAGTAGAGGAGAAAGGCTACTTACTAACATAACCAGAAAACTCTAAATTGAAAGCCCATAACATTATGATGCACTTTCTTACTGGCCCTCCATGCACTGGGCTCAATCTTGACATCATATTAATTAAAGTATTTTGCAAATCAAATCTGACATAATAAATATCTTTAATACTGATGCTTTTATTGCCCACTGACAAGCCATCCCAACCTAGTTCAGGTTGTTGCTGCATGTCGCCTTGTGGACATTTTACTCCGTGACAGTTGAACAGAATTTTTGCTTTCGGTAGGAATATTGGACAGACACAGAACCTCCTTTTCAAGGGGGTATTAATGTTGCAACTTGCTAATGTAAATAAAGGATCAGTTCACATTCAATTTTTGGTAATGCACCAACTGAGTTGACAGAAGCTATATCTTCTTTCACACCAGTAAAACATTTGTTTTTACCTCAGTACAGAGGATGGCATTTCTTTACAGTTTAATTCTCACAGCAAGTCTGTATTCATATGAATTCTGACTCAGCAAAGCTGCAGCAAACTTTAAGTTCAACTTCTCATCTGGCTGCAATATTTTCTTATTTAAAATCATCAAAAGAAAACAATTCCTCAGAAGTAAGAAACACACTGCAACTAAAAGACTAAGAACTTTCACCTGAAATGCAATGTTGTGACATATGGCACATGATTTGACAAGATCTTGATAAGTATTTCTGATGTACTGTTCCATCTCCATAATGCTGCGGGTACTCAGTGTGTATTCACCATGTTTCTACAAAACAAAAAGAAGACAGTCTTCAACATATAAAAGCAACAGTTTTCTTCCATTTTTATATGAACCATGTTCCTCAAAACTAAGGTCTTGTTACAGTAAACTATGACAATCTCCCATATTTACATGACCTGAAAGCTGCTGTCCATCAATGCTCTCCATCTAATTTGGTGCAAGAATGGGCAAAAATTCCAAGATCTACAGATGCAAAGTTCACACATACCCAAGGCTGCTTTTACTGCTAAAAGGAGTATGTAGACAGTACTGATGTCGAGAAAGTGAGAACTTTCTCATTTAAACAGTATGGAGAATTGCACCTACGGGAATGGGGGGGGGGCATTTAAATAAGCTTAAATTTGACAACACAGCAAGACAAATCAATGCAGCCGAATGCTTTCTAAAGGCATCATACATACATACAGCTGTGCATTTCCTTAAGGAGTACTGAGGTGCAATGAAGTCCAAATAGGTCTCAAGATGCAGAATAACTAAAATTGTTCCAGATGAGAAGGTATATTTTCTGCTGCTTTAAAAATGTAGACACCAGTGCTGTCAAAAGATGACTACTGTACAAAGTTTAGGAGGACAGAGCAATCTGGTCTGATGAACCACAGCTCTATGTCACAAGACCTGGCAGTAGAAGGTGGGGATGGGGTGATTTAATGCTTTCGAGGTAGTAAGCGCAAAAAAAAAAAAAAAAAAAAAAAAAATAAAAAAAAAAAAA
>UFQX01001618.1:1527693-1585990 GCA_900497675.1 Arapaima gigas | reverse complement strand
AAAAAAAAAAAAAAAAAAAAAAAAAAAAAAAAAAAAAAAAAAAAAAAAATCAACGGACATCCATTGTTCCACGTTATACATTCTAGCTGCCTGGGATCAAAGAAATGCAACATGATTTTGGACATGGGTATAGTTTTCCCTATTATACCATCTTGACAGCTGTACATCAGTGAAATGTACAGCTGTACCATCTAGAGATTAACTCGTATGAATGCCACCCAAGGTGGACAGCCTGAGGGTTATGTGGTCATCAAGAGTTCACACCAGCACCTAAAGGGATGTCATCTACACATAAGTGTAAACCGAGACCCTGGCTTTATATGACAAACATGGGGGTATGAAAATAAAGAGAAATTGATGAGTATCAATAATTCAGTGTTCTCAGTACTGTATTCTGAATGGAAACAAAAACAGAAAGAGATCATATCCATAATTTCAGATACTCCATGTTTTGACATTTAATATGCATTTTAGGTGTTTTAAATTAAAATAATTTAAATATGTCAATTGTGTTCTTCCTCTACATCTCCACCCACCTCATTCAGCCACTTATCCTGAACTAGTCTACTAAGGACCTGTTCGGTCTCCTTCTTCTTCATCTTGCTTGTCTGAAGGCTGTCAGCACAATTCAAGATATCGGTGGAGGAGGCTGTTCCATTCTCAGAATCCACAATCAAGTCCATCTGTAATTGCAGGTGGAATTGAAGAAACATTAATACACAGGACAATTTTTTCATGACATGTTGCTAGTGTATGTTAATTAAACACTCTAAAGCATTCAGAAAAAGAAAAAGAAAAAGAAAAAAAAAACAGCAAACCAACTGTCAGCAGTGATCGAGTTCTGATGTGTTCCGACAGTGAGAAATATGTCTGCTGTTGTTTATTTGTTTAAAGTGTTTATGTAGACGTCTTTAGCCTGTGCCCAAAAAAGGGTTCTGCCACCATGGGAAAACAGATTGGGATGAATCAGAATCTGAAAGGGTAAATCAAAAACTAACAAAATCCTAAACGAAACACACTCCCACAGCAGAGTAGTCCGATGAGAGTAGAAGCAAATGATGCACTGAAATAAAGGGCTCGAACGCCTTTTTTGGTTCTTAAGACTGAAACCTAAGTCTTAGCCTTCAGGAGCTATTTTGAAGAGATGGAATTATTTGTGCTGCAATATACATTAAAACACCCACAAAATAATTCTAACCCAAAAATGTCAAATTACAAACAGCATTAAACACACTCAAATGCAGCACAGCAAGGGAAACCACACTCACTGTTTTCCTGAACAGCTCCAGCTCATTGGCAGCATAATCAGAGGACATCTTGGTCACATCAGTGTCTGCCACATTCACCTGGTTGAGGGGTCCCACACACAACATTTAGATTATCAGGCACTAGCTGAGTTGTATTACCATTAATGCATCTGCATTTAGTACAGAAGAATCCTTAGTGTCAAACTGACGGATGCCACAGCAAGTGATACGGCAGTCATAGTTCAACGGAAAGAGGGAAAGGAAAAAAGTAATTAAAAAAAGTATATATCACCAAATTTTATTCCCCTTAAATTAGCAATGTGTGCAATACCATATATAACTTCTTACCCCACCCTGTCACCAGTTCAGGTCCTTAACTCTGGCACCCCCTGTGTTGTGTGTATCGTGAGCCATTTTTTCTTATTGAGACAAATCAGCTGAGAACTGCCTAGAGCTACACATCCCTAATGTGTGCAACACTGTGGTGTTTTTGTGAGAAATGGGGTTATTGTTTGTAATCTTGTGTGCTCTTTAGGTTTTGATCTGTCTCTTTCTTTTCTAACATCCTGGGTAACGTGTTCTAGTTCAAGTTGGCTCTGACAATACAAAAAAAACCTGTATGACTGCAGTCACTACTGTTTTACAGTAGAACAGTTCCCAGTTAAATTCACACTTGTGATGCCAGAGGCAACACTCATTAAAACATTTCGCCTCTATTGTGCCCAAGTCGAAAGGACACGCAGGAACACCTAAAAAAACAGTACTTTAAGAGTACTGTTGATCACACTGTCATAATAAACAAGATAGCACATTTCAGATTTGGTAATAAGCCCCATCCTTTTTTCAACATAATGGATTATACTTAAAGACACAATTAGTTTCAGCAACTAATACCAATCATACACACAGGGAGTTTCCACTAACCAAGGCATAGTACTGAAGGCCTTCATCTTCCGACATCCCTTTCCTGATCTGCATGAAGAGCGGCTGCAGCTGGGAGTTGATTGTGTCAACAAATTCATCCAATGAACGAGTGTGTTGTGCTGAAGTTTAGAAAACAAAGACAAAAAGCAAACCCAATATGAAATAATAAAACACATTTTAAAACAGGTGGTACAAAACTTAGCTCTCTTCCACTTAAATGACCCAGATTCAACCCCAGCCTACTGTAATACTGTCAAACAAGGTGCTTACCCTGATTTACTTCAGTAAAAATAACCCAGGCGTATAAAACAAATTGCATCATATATCACTTTGAAGGCAACACTAGCATTTAGTTATTAGGTGAGAAAATAAACATAAAACAGTTACAACACGTGTTTTAATATGGCTGCACACATACTTTGCTATGATTCAAATGTGAAAATGACATTAAAGCGACACGCTGCTTCACGTAGGATAAAACACATCTAATCGCCTTACTGCCGTAGGCCTGGCAGCAGTGCTGGTGCACGGCCCTGGCTTGGGAGCCCTCCATGATCCCGTGGCACATGATGATCTGCAGAAACCTACGGTGGCTATCGGACATAGCTGCGGCCATCCCTGCCGAGGTCTCCTTACTTACAAGCATAATGGGGAAAGAAAGAGTGATTTTAACTGCACATCTGAGTAAAATTAACACTTTTCGCCCACAAAGAAAATTACTTTTCACCTCCATTAAGTATATAATTACTAATCTTTCGTCCACAATATGTCTAAATGAGCACTATTATCGCTCATTTCTGGCCCTTCGATATTTAATCGTTCCAAGTAAAACAATCTAAGTGGGCAGTTAATTTACTGACAGAAAATTTGCCACTGAGCGATGGCTCTACCAACAAGCTCTGTTCTCAGCCCGACCCTATTTGCCTTCTGTAAAATCGTATCGAAAGAACCCAGTCTGACCTTTAAATTTAACTTAAGCTTGAAAAATAAGCTTGTGAAAAATGTAATATTTACCGCCACCGGCTGAGTACAAATCGACTTCCGGCTGCGTTTTCTTCGTTTAAGTGCGTCGACAGCGCCAATTCCCTTTAAGTGCGTTTCTGCCCCCTGCAGGGCAGGAGTGTGAATAACGCGGTATTGAATGGAAGCCTCGAACGTCGTGTTGATCACTTTTCATTGACGGTCTTACAATCAAACTGTTGCGGCAAGTTTTATGATGCGTCGTAAATGGTAATGTCCTCTTATATATATATATATATATATAAACAAATACAATTGAGTGATAGTTACCAGATCTTTTGTATGTATAGAAATGACAACATCTTTGTCCACCAGATGTCAGAATCATTGGAAAAGTCTCACAAACTAGTTCGGCGCGCTTTGCACAGAAGGGACATGTGCTTTAAATCAAGGATGTGCGTTTGTTTTTGCCTCGGCATGAGTTCCGCTTGTATATTGTGAACATGGGAGATGTTCGTGCGTCAGTTTCCCAGTCATCGCCCTAGATCCTCCCTCTCCCTTAAAAAGCACCACCGTACTGCACTCCGCTTTACTGCGCTGCATCGGGCGCTGGAGACACAGTCTGACATCAGCAAAGTAAGAAAGTTCCTGAGTATATTTTGTGCAAGTTTAAAATGCAACAATATTTGCTGCAAACCTGCTACCATATCAAAGGTCGGATCGTTTTCCCTGCTTATTTCATCTCGAAAGTTGCTATGTTTATATGGACGTTTGTACTGCACTCACTACACGTGACGAACGGACTCGTGTGTTTACACACTCGTTCCAGTTCGAAAGTCGGTGGAACGGCGTCGATCGCCTTGTCCCTGGTCACTATTGAGCGACAGTTAAGCGCGGTTGCTGGAGCGCCCGTCCGCCCTCCCGCTGCTGTGACGCCGCCTAGGAGTGTTTTCCAGGGAACTGGCGTGTCATCAGTTCCAGTAATACGGCGTCCACGTTTGATGTGTGGAAGTCTGGACCACACGCCAAACGTCGACAAACATTCGCGAGTCCGCGTCTATCCGGCACGTCTTCAAGGCAAACTGGACTTGACTTCTTATTCTTTTCCAGATTCGAGGACGACGAATGCGAGTGTGAATATTTTAGCCATGTACTTCCTGACTGTGGCGTTGGTGGCGTTTCTGCTGGGATTCGTTGACAGCGCTCCGCCTGGTGTGGTTCCTCCGTAATTGAATGTTTTTTCTCTTGTCCTTACGCTTAAAATACAGGGTCATACGTCTTTACAATATTTTTATGTTTTTTTTTGATAATAAGAATGTTTCGCTATTACTATAATCGTTTTATCCATCTTTCCGCCTCCGGGTATAAAGTGAATATTCGTATTGCTTCCTTCTCAGAGCCTTTGTGCCATAATGACTTCGTCAGAACAATGATTTGTACTTTATCTTGGCACAAGAACCTCAACTGTACCAAATATTCAGTCCAGTTTTCACCAAAGAGCAAATAGTAAGTATTTCCCTGTTGTTTGTAAGTTTAAATAACGCTGCATGCGGACATTCAGCACAGAGACCATAGAAAACACAGCAACTGCTTGTTTATGTTATGCATTTTGCCCGAATTAGTCTCATAAACATCAAGTTGTACAAATGTGCTGTCAGCTGCTTCCTGAGAAGAAAACACACAGTAAAAACATACACTTTATTTCTGTAACTTTATTATGGTGCCGTGCATCTCAAAGCATGAAATTGTTGTATTTTTTTCCTCTGGTGCTGCTGCTCAAGTGATGTCTTTGCTGTAAAGTATGTAAAAATCTACTTTTTTAAATCTGCATAGTACTTGTTCCGTATCAAAACATTTACTGTGAGTACAGAAAATGATTTTTTTTTTGTTTTTTTTTTTTTAGTTGGGATGAAAGGTTTACCTGCGTTTTTAAAGAAGACACGCAAGATTCTTGTATCTGCACAGTTGAAATGATGCAGTTTATCAGCGGGGAAGAATATGACGCGAAACTATTCGATGGAGAGAACATTATACATTCTTATGTTATCTGTCCTTCAGAGCACAGTGAGTACAATGCAAGATTTTATCACCAAGGTTGTCATTGTAAAAGACAGTAAAATCAGGTTATTTATTAATCATTTACAACTAATGTAATAATTATATGATTAATTAAAACAATTAAATGAACCGCTGAAGTGCGTCACTGCATCTGCTCTTAATTTTAATATTGTCACACAACGTTGGAAGATTTATTTCGGTATTTCTTGTGTTGTTCAAGGAGAAGAGGAGGAGTGTGTCTGGTTTGACTGTTTTGGATTTTTTGACTATTGAGTACAGTATATAAATGTCACGTTTCTGATGTTGCATAAAAATGGCCAATAATTTGTCATATTGATCATATCATGTTGATTTAAGTAGTAAACATTTAGTGTGCAGCTGACTTACCATGTGCATATTTCCCCTCTTTAGTTAAGCCCAAACCTCCCACAATTGTGTCAGTGAATCAAAAGGAAAATGGAAACCTTGTAGTCAGGTGGAATGGAAGTTACCCAGAAAGCTCATACCTGTTTGATTCGTTGAAATTTCAGCTCAGCTACAAGAAGAAGGAGGATCCGGAGCAGGTATGACTGATTTCCACGTGTACCTGCTTATCCAGAAAACTTTACTTTCCTTGCAGTTTAGTAATTAGTTTCTTAGAAGTTCATGAAGCATTTATCTTCTCCCCTGCAGAGCAAACTTACACCAAATGCATCACTTTACTCACTACTTTAGTGGTTCAATGCATAACTTAAGTGAGAGCCACTTTTTCTAGTAACCTGACTTAAGTAAAACAAATACCTGTATTAGTGGTCAAAAATACCTGTCAATTTTGGATAAAAAACATTTCAGTAGCATGACAAATAACTGCCATCTTCTAGTTTTCCATGGCTGTTCATTCTGTGAGGTTCAGCATGAAAAGGCTTTTGCCTTCTTGATATCTCAGAGGTTCAGTCCCTGTTTTGTGCTCATTGAAATAAACAAATGCTTTGGAAGCGCAGCTGTTATTGCACTTGTCTGTCATTTATTTTAGTTTGGTGTTAAAGTGCTATTCTTGGTGTCACTTATCATTAGCATTTGTCACAGACCAACAACCTAACTACAAATTATTAACATTATTTTTTCTTTAATCCAGAAACATATGATTGTATTAAACACAATTGTTTCCTTATTATATTCTACTAATAGTGTATTTCCTGATTTAATTTTTTTTAATTTGTGCAATTAACCTTCACCTGACCTCCACCTTCTTGTTATGACTTTTTTGTACTTCCATTGTAATTGTTTTAGATATTTAGCTGAATCAAGCTGATTGAAAAGTGGAGTGTTTTCTCTTTTGTTGACAAGAAGACAGTTAAACATAATTTTGCGTAATATGTGCTATATCATGATTTGCATCTGAAGCACTTTACACAGCAAACCAGTTTCACTTTCCAGTGGAAACTTATCTTTGTTGTGACCCTGTTTGTTCTGCAGTTCGCAAGAACTGTAAACAGCTCACTGCCCTTCAAGGAGATCCTGGGCAGCGATGTGGAGGAGAATACAGTTTATGTGCTAAAGGCGAGATCATTTTCAGATGACTACAAGACATCCTTTAGCGAGTGGAGCCAAGAAATGGAGTGGACAACCCGTAAGAACAATATGCTGTGACACCAGGAAAATGTGTTGCACGCTGACGTACTGAGGAGTATGCTGAAATACATTAAAGGCCTGTTTACTGGTTTCATCACTGGCCTGCTTTTTATTCCAAACCGGCGTTTTGTCTATTTTGCATTGCCACCGTTGAGATATATTTGCCAGCCGTCTACAGCTGATAATTGTGCTTTTTCTTCAGCTGCTTCAACTGTTACCATGTTGAAGATTTTCATCCCTTTCCTTTGTATCCTACTGATTTTCATACTCTGTGCCACGTACTGGGCCACTGCTAGGTATGTTGGGAGTTGTCAGTGTCATTTTGTCGTACTGTGTCATACCTTTTGATAATAAGTTTTTATGATCAAGCATTTTTTTCCCCTCATCCTGCAGAATGAAAGCCAAGTGGTGGGATAATATCCCCAAACCTTCCAAGACACATTTAAACTTCCCTTATGTGAAAAGCAAGGTAAACACTCTTCTGCTCACCAGTGAACTTTCCTATACAGTATATTTCCCTTTCTTGTTGTTTCAAAAGCTTTTCTACTCCGTCATTGGAGGCCAGTGTCCTCAGAAGCAACCAGAATTCCTTGAGTGGGATGCGCTTATGCCAGAGAAGTTCAGCAGCACCATTAAAAATCTTCCGCCTCCCAGCAGACCCTGCAGCAGCATATTTTAGCATTTGATATTCTTCACAAGTAGTTATTCTCATTGATGTCACGTGTCAGAAAGGTTGTTGTTTTCCATTCTTCAGCGGGTATCTTCTCTCTGATCTACTGTTTCCAGGGAAGTATACTTCCACCGACCAGTATCGTCGTCCCTGTTCTGAACATTGATATCGAGGATTGCAATCCTGGGTGAGTAACATGACATTTTAATGGTTTGAGCAGAATTTCCCGCCATTCCGATTTAATCGTCTGCATACCTAACGGCACCAACTTTTATTTTTTCAACAGAAAAAATCATTTGACGATAGACAGTGTGGAAGGTGACCTGACGCACATCAAGATGAATTTGGACTCCGGAGATTCGCTGTTGCCCGAATACACTCATACGTATCAGAAAGAGAACATATCAAGCAGCACAATACAAAATCGCATGCATCTTAGTCTGGAGAAGGCCTTAAAGCCATTTTTTGACTTTGATGCCCCCAGCACCAACCTTGACCCAGCCGTAGTAGAGCTGTACAAAAACGTCGACGGCACAGCGCTGAGAAAAGACAGTGGGATCAGCATGTCTGAGGGCCCTCGTCTTCGAGATGCAAAGAGCTTGGAGAGCAGCTACAAAAACGTCTTTTACTCCTGGGTTTCTCCGCTGCAGGGAAGCGGCCAGCAGGAACTGGTCCTGAATGAAAAGCCGCTGTTTATTGCTCCCTGCACTTCCACAGACGACTATCATCCGTGTGGGAATGAGGTGCCAAGGGCATTACCAGCTTTGGGTACAAATTCCCTGGGTTTTCCTTTGCCCAATGCTACTGTCGCCTTGTGCCCCTTCATGGTCACAGACTTAGAGTACCGCCCTTGTGAAAACATCACGACGGGTGCGTCTCTGGAGGAAGACTTATCCTCAGCCCCGACCTCAGAGTTGCACAATGACCTGGGGAGACCAGTTCTGCCTTTCGACACACCCATCCTAGATGATGACTATCAGAGTTTCACCAGTGCTATCAACAAGGTCTCCCTTGACGTGGATGAGCTCAACAAAGACAAGCTCGTGTGCAGCGTCAACCCAGCCTATGCCGGCCTCCAGTCTCGCAGTTGCAGCTTGGACCAGTCAGAAGAGGGCTACCAGGCTCTCCAAAGCGTGGCCCCCAGTAACAAAGTGCAGCAGCAAGTAATGAAGCACGGCGAGGAGGAGGGGGAGATCAGACATGACGGTGGGATGCCTTGGCACTCCAAAAGTCACATAATTGCTGCCACAGCACTTCCCATCCAGAGTGCAGGTAGACCATCAGCCGACCCCCTGCCTTGCACCGCTTTCGACAGCCCACCTGCTGTGCAAATTATCAATGACCATCATTATCATAAAGTATAGTGAGGTATTGCCACAATACTAAGAATTAATTTTTTTCCTTGTTTTCCTATCAGTTGTGTACACAGCTACTTGTATCATGATTACTGGAGACATGGGTCTGATTAGACTAATTGATTGCAGTTGTCCACATCAGCGTGTGTGTCTGCTGGCAAAATGTACATCTGTTGGCTTTGAGCTGTACGTTGCTTTTGAAAAAAGTGTCTGTCAAGGGAATAATTGGAAATGTAAATGCTAGTTTGAACACTTCAATTCCAGGAAAGGCTTTCTGTGTCAGTAAACTGCCAATGTTCTATTCCCAATGTTAATAGGGCCCACGAGATGAATGTACATATCCTAACCCACACAGCCATTTCTCCATGCACTGCCTACCTGCAGTGAAGGGAGTCCAACCACCAAAAGTCAAACCTTGCCTGGACACGAGCCATCAGTGTTGCCATGGTAATGTTAGTACGCTAGATCTGGCCAGGAGACGGCTGGGCCAGTCTGTCTAAAATCAGCAGACACAATTTCATCTGACCATTACCTTCAAGCGCTTACCCCAAGGAGGGTGGTGGTGATGCAGAGATTATTCCGGAATCATTGGGCACCAGGTTGTGAAACATTGAAGGGAGGGACGTCAGTGCATCATAGCCTGAAACAAATCATTATACAAAACAAAACATCGATTACATTAAGTAAAATAACACCATGGTTGCCTGTTTAAGTCCAGTTTGAAAAAAGTACCTTTTTCTAAGACATAAAAGGGGTCCTATTATTTGATGATATTTAGAGGCACAAAATAATCAAATCAAATGGTTTATTTTTGTTTTACAGAATTGTAACATTTAATTACATCCATCCATTGTGAGATTTAGTTACCGTTGACAGTTTTGTTGTCTCCACACCACTGTTCATTGTGCAGGGGTCAGCCTGCAACGAGGACAGAGGGATGGATAAGTCTATTTGAAGCAATGTGTTGCAGATTCTGTTGTTGCTTAACTTCCTCCTCACAGTGATCACAATATGGCACCGCTGTTTATCTTCTATGGTCTTCATGTACAAACTGTGGGACTGTAGCCTATTTGCAGATAAAAATAACATTTACTTAAGGGTAAAAGCAGAAGCTGGACAAATAGAAATGTGTCAGGACACGGCAACATCTTATAGTGAACCCTGAGAGTAACCTGTAGCCAGCAGCGATGCCCTGTAACAAGGCTGACATGGGGAGTTTGGTGGAGCTGAAAGGCAGAGTGTTGACCCAGGAAGGAATCTCCTGAAAGTGGGCTGATTAATGCAGCATGAAACTGGTAGCCTAGCAACGTTACCTGGCATTGGCTGGGTTAGAAAACAGAGGTGAAAAAAGTGACATGTTACATATCACCAAACTGCGTTATCTGTAAAGTGGTCCGTGAAGTAAGGATGGCGCAGAGACTGATGCTCGTTGTAGTCCAGTGCAAAGGAGAATAGTAATAAAATAGATCCCACCAAATGGAATTATTTTCACATTGCCATGTGTCATGTGGATTCTTTCTTATTGTTACATTTTCACATATTTTTACAGCTACTGGCTCCACCCCCAACCATTCTGTTCCAGCTGAGAAAATGAAAAACAGTGCAATGTGTTTAGCATGCAGATGCTCACAAATGACTGTCCAAAATAACCCTGCTGTCTCTCACTGGGAGCCCGTGGTGGGTCTTTTTTCCCAGCAGGACCTTGAAATGGTTATGTTTAGTACATG
Organism: Arapaima gigas; assembly: GCA_900497675.1. Lineage (NCBI taxonomy): Eukaryota > Metazoa > Chordata > Actinopteri > Osteoglossiformes > Osteoglossidae > Arapaima > Arapaima gigas. The sequence goes on along the minus strand of UFQX01001618.1, from coordinate 1,575,438 downwards.
AGGTGTCCATCTGCACTGCACACACCCCCTGCGAAGGTCAAACAAGTGAGAGCCATGGTGATGTGCACTGTAATAAATTATATATCAGCACACAAAATCACATTGTTGTGTGTGTGTGTGAGAGAGAGGGACAGAGCACAGTAGCAATGTGCTCAGGCCATTCAATCAGTGTGATGTAAGCACTGCCTGTGATGTAACTACATCCTGATTGTGATGCAACTGCATGCACATTTCCAAGCTTTATTTGAAAGACCAAAGTCAAAAGATTCAAGGTGCTAAGTGGCCGTCTTGGCGCTGAATGAAGTCACTGACACAAAAACTTCACCTGGGGGGAGAGGAACCTGTGGCCAAATTTCAAGTCGGCAGCTTGGAAAGCAAGGAGAACAGAGACTGAGCTTCACAGGTGCAGAAGTGCGACACGAAAAATTCTCCGTTTGAGGCTGCAGAGAGAAAGCTGAGCTGAAATTGATCCTCTAACAGGAAATTAATCTGGAACTGGAACTCTTGTTTTTGAAATGCTTTACAGTAACAGTTGGCTGTTGTTACAGTAGGATGTTGTATTTCAGCCTATTGTCATCGATCACGATTTACCATATTTGATGTTTATTTTGAAAATACGCCAAAACTTTCCGGAAGTTTTATATTTGTTTTCTGTGTTTATTTGCTGCTATTAAAGGCAGAACTTACCTGATTTGTACTATGTTGCATATGCATTTTGAGCACCATTTATGCAATATTCTATTTTATTGACCACTTATTGCACTAATTCATTAAACTCTTCACTTCTCAACAACACATGCAGGTTTCTAACGGAGGTTTTACCACGTATCCTTTCTCAAAGCCTGCATCACTCAGGAGCTGTAAAACGGCCGCCAAGCAGCATTTCCCAGAATGCTGAGCGACACAGGGTAGATGACCTCACTTGAGACAAACCAGCTGTGCCTGTTTTTGTCTGTCACTTGTATTCAGCAAATGTTGAGTCACCCATGTAATTTTTTTCTGCAGAAACTAAGTGGGGTTACAAAAACCAGGCATTTGCATTAATTGTCTTGGATAAAATATGGGAATAAACCTTTTGCAAGAAGCCCAGATCGCTGGGCAGTGAACCCACAACCGGCCAGTGGAAGAAGAAACTGCACAGCCTCTTAAAAAAAAAAAAAAAAAAAACAAAAAAAAAAAAAAAAAAAAAAAAAAAAAANAAAAAAAAAAAAAAAAAAAAAAAAAAAAAAAAAAAAAAAAAAAAACACAAACACTTATCCAATTGCATTGTATGAGATAAAACATGTGGTCTAATTTAATAGAAATCAGTGGAAATTGCCCTGTGGTTTGTGATGAACAATATTGTGGTATCAGTGCTTCCTCAGTCTAACAGCTGCTATCTGTGGGTGGAAAAAGCTGCCAAATAGAATTACATGGAAAACTACACCCAGCTGAAGAGGAAATAATCTTTTCAATTCTTGGAAAGCCTCTGTCAACAAAAAGCTACAGGAGACATGTTGGACAGGTTAAATGTGTAGATACCGTAAAATGTTCTCCTTTTTAACACTTTATATGAGGAATTTCTTGTCCATATCGCAAAACGGGACTGTTCACTCAGGTTGGTTGATGTAATTTCAGTGAAACTTGCAGTGGCCTAGCAGACAGCACATGGGGTGGGGTTAAGAGGTCAAATCTGACTCCAGCAACGTGGAGTCTGTCTGTTTTGTTCCATAGTTCACCTGTCTACATTTCAGGTGAACTGGTGTCTCCAAACTGCCGGTGACATGGTTACACTTGACCTCAGAACTCCGCTCCCACGTAACCGGCCATAGCACCTCAGCTTGGGCACCAGACTAATGATGATTTTAAGGAAGACGCAGTAGAAGACAACTGTGTTCCCCACAGTGCTTCGTACTAAGTTTCTCACACACCTACGTTAATTTGCGTTTACCTGGGCGGGGCTGAGTGTGTGTGTGGCTGTACTGTGTTCTACATCTTCTCCAGGGTCATGTGAGGCACATCCTGTTTAGGCAACATGACAAACTATGTAAAAATGATGTATGTAGCTAAACTCTTACTGGTCCCTGTTGGATAAATCTAGGAAAGGCTTTGGAATAACGTGAATTATGGATCAAAACATTTTTAATTGAAAAAAGGAAAGCATATATTATAAATCTGACAAAACTAAGCCCAATCTTTGGCTGCATTTTACAGTCAACATCGATTCTCAGCCTTAACCTGTGCCTGTAAATCTGGCCTAAATATAACATTTAAAATCACAGTGGCATCAGAAAAGTAGTAAATATAATGCAGTACAAGTTTATTATAATGTAAATCTTTTCATAATACTTTTTGCCCACAGACCTGCATCCGTAGTGTTTGCTACATAGTCAGACTAAAACCTCAAGAATAACAATACAAACCACATGATGACAGCAGGACAAGTAAAATAGCTGGGGAAAAAAATTAAGTAACTTCATTAGTCCCCTTCAGGTGTGTTTATCGGATTTGGGACTGCTGTCAACAACGGAAAACTGTGCACATTAATAAGTGATGCAGATTTACTAGGTGACTTTTCTTCAGGTTCAAACTACTGTGTGCTGCTCTTCAACCCAACGATAGTCATGAAGGCAAGTAATTTAACGACTTATTTTGCAGAAAAATTCAACTGGAACAGCTCGAAATTGCCTGTCTAATCCCAGCATTACATGCTTTATTAAATTACAAAAGTTCAGAAATGGCATTAAGAACTACTTACCTAAAAATGGCTAACTTTGTCAGGGCAAAAGTTCCTGCTTCTTCTGGGAAACCCAGCCTTAGATTCCACCGTTTCAGTTCAGCTTACCAAAGTCAGTAAAAAATAGTATTGTAATCAGAAATTATTAAATTATTATTTATTTACTTAAAACACATTTGCATTCAGACCAACAAAATTGATGAGGGGGCCACAGGTTTGACAGAGGCGAGATGGGCAGAATGAGGAAAAATATTCCTTTTTAAAATAAATAAGTTGTCAAGAACAAAGGAAAGTATCTGCTACAAACCACAATCCCATTCATTACAAAATGGTGTCTTTGCACAAGAAGTCATCGTCTCCAATTGTTATAAAGACCTCCCTCGGTTCCAACTTGTTTTTCATGGACCTCCCTGGAAGCCAACTTCTCCAACGTCGCTGGTCTTCGATTCACCTTGGGTGAATGTCAGCTTGTATCTTAGACGCACCTTGGCCTTGAAGCACAGAACAAGCACTTGATGTCCTACCTACAAAACATCCTCACATCCTGACTACAGGATGACAAATGACATCAAATAAACGTTAAATCAATCTCAGGAAATGGTTAAACTCTAAATGGAACAGTCATTTGAAAATTTTATGTGATTAAATAGCTTATTGCCCAAATTCTCATATAACTGATCTTCCAACGAACCGTTCCAAGGCTGAGACCCTCTGTCTCCTCATTGTCTCAACCAGTCGTCACCGCATCATCTCTGCATCGCTCGAGATAGAGGGGGGTAATTGCTACTCCCAGCACACTGCAGCTGCCCCCCCCACAGGCTTTACAGAATCAATCCATGTCTCACATTGTACATCTCATCTGGACAATTACCTGCTCTGCAGGTCCTAAAGTACCGACAAAGCTGCTTTTTGTTTTTCACCCCAGTGTGATGGAAAAATCTCCCTGCCTGTCTCACAACTACTGAATCCCTCAAGCGTTCAAATAAGGTCTTAAAACACATGTGAATAATTAGAAATTATAAATAATTGGATATGTATGATGATGAAACTGCCACTGATGAATCAATTATAAACCATTATGTAACAACTGACTATCTGTACATGTAACACCTATTACCCAAAGTTAAGGTTAATTTTTCTCAAAACATTTATCTCGGGGAGGGTAGTAATTTTATGATTTCACACACACACACACACACACACACAAAAACACACAAAAAACTACACAATAAAGGACCGACACCCAGAGGAAATAGGATTCAAGTGCACAGAGTGGGGGAAAAAAATGGACCCGGAGCTGAACATCCACATGACCTATTCTGGTCACCTGGAGGTGAGACCCTGTGTTGCATGTTGAGAGTGGAGAAGCCCTGTTTTCAGTTTACTTACTCTGAGCGGGTTGGACAGCAGCAGAACCTGGGAGATGGTTGCTGGAGGTCGGAGAGGGTTGTAAGCTGGAAGCTCTGACCCTGAGGCTGACTGCAGCTTCACCGTCATATTCTAGGGTAAGAAATTGGGGATAAAAGTTTTGAGGAACAAAAAAACTGATTCCCTTCACAACACCGATTTCATCCATCCATCCATCCATCGATCCATCATCATTAACTGCTTTATTCTGGTCAGGGTCACAACAGTTCAAAGCCTGCACTGGAGTCACTGGGTATCAGACCATGAAGCAACACCCTGGGTGGCCCCAGATGAGTCTAAGCTGAAGCCCAAGATCGCAAAGGGGTAAAATCTGAACCAAATACCGATTTCTGCAACAAAATGGAACCAATTCCATTCCCTTCCATTCCATTAATTTTGTTCTGGAGACCCCCCACGACAAAACACAACACAGTAATAAGTATTTACATGCAGTATCTGTGCCTTTTCCCAGCTACAGTACATTTCAGTTTCTTGCCATCAGGTTGATAATTTCAAAAATGACATGCTTTCAGTTTCTTTTTCAACACACATGCTGAGATTTCTGAATGTGGATACTGGATGTGGTTCCAGACTAAACAATTCTTAAAAAGGTTTCCAGCATCTGTTAGTGGATCCAATGGTCTTCGCTTAACTTGGCAGGGTTTTCTTATTGTGGTGAAAACACACACAAAAATGGGCAAAACAAACACAGTGGCTCATCTGTGATTTCAGGAGGGAAAAGGCCTCAACACAGATAAGGCATTTCAAAACTTGCAAACATCCAAAAAGTAGAAGCTGAAACCTGAGTTGTTACCTTTGGAACGGCAGCCTGGAAAACAATGTCCTTGACTGGAAGAGGGGAGGTGCTCAACATGGAGATCACCATGACAACTATATCTTGCCGTCCATCCGGAGGGTCTCGTGCCCGGTGGAGCATAACCCGAACCCCCTTCCTGTCATAGACAACGACAGGCGCGATGCTGCCTGTCACACACAAACACCAGAAGTGTTCCCTGAGAACGTGCTCCTCAAAAGCACTGCCAGCCCAGAGAGGCTATCAGGAGCAGCGCAAAGACATTCAAACCCATCCATCGGCTGCCGCATGTCCTGTAAGTTTCGCAAGCGACGCACTGGGCTGCAAAGAGCTGTGCAGAAACATCACATCTTCTTGCAAAAACATTTCACACGGAACTGTTCATTCTCAGCACCAGGGTTTCCCCTAATGTGCCATTTAAAATATATCACATCAAGACCACAATGTCTGCAAACAACATGAGGTTTGAAGAAGCCATTTGCTTCACAAGTGCTGAAAAAATACACAGCATCACTTACTAGGCTGTATGGACTCTAAAGGGACAAATACGTTGGATAAGGACGTATCCGGAGACGAGGATTTTGACAGAACGTCGTTCCAAAGCGACATGGTTTGAAGAACCCGTCTGATGGGGGGGGGGGGGGGAAAAAAAAAAGAAAAAAAAAAAAAAAAAAAAAACAGGAGCTTTCTGTAGTAACCAAAACANGGGGGGGGGGGGGGGGGGGGGAACAACACAGGAAAATACAAAATAAAATGTGACTTCCCAAGGCAGTAACCATCTGCACGTATGATTTTACGGATAAAGCAAGAACCACAAGCTGAAAATCGTTGCTGACCGGCTTTGCTGAGATGGATCCAGTGAAGGATCCTCCTTTGGTCCAGCATCACCATCTACAGCAGATCCCCGTGCAACAAGCACACTTCTTCCTGCATCTCTCCACACCGCCCTCCTCAGCCCGCAATCGTTGTCCTCATCTCTCCGAGTCTGAGGGGTAACAGAGCGTTAAAATCCACACTCCACTTGGGTATTTTAAAAATACAGGAGGTCTTAGAGCAGGAGAAAGGCAAACAAACCCAAGCCAGTTTCTCATGGTGTGACTGAGAGCTGCAAGAGCCAAGACTGGTCATTTCCACAGGTTGTTCATTTAACCCTACGAATATAAAACAGATGGGTGAAAAGCTTTACCTCAACCAGCTGCTGTCCACTCAGGCTGGAAAACAAATCGATTCATGAAGAAGGTAAAACCCATCTACGAGACTGTAAAAAGTGGACCAAACCAGCCATGTTGCCAGAATTTAACTTATTCAGACCTGCAGTGTGTGTATGTGTATTCCTGAAGTCACCGTTAAATGTATTTGACTCTTTTTAGAACATGTCTTTTGTTCCCAGGTCCAAGGAAGCCCTCTCCTCTCGGAGTGCGGATACCCCCCAAACCAGCCCATCAACCACAGGTAGGATGAGGAACCCCAGTCCTGCAACACAGTCACACACTTTGGATCTATAAATAAACCTTAAATATTTACAACTCAGTTCCTGCTCTTATAACTTAGAGACCCCTTGAGTAGTGGACGCCATAATCCTAAGGCCACACTTGCAGCCCATCATCCAGGAGAGGACATGGCCACACTCTTCTGGGCAAACAGTATAGGTGGTTTAAAACACCATCTGTACCTCTGGTGTTAGTTTTTAACATTTTGTGTGTTATTTGAACACATTTATGGGCAAACAAGTTTGTGCTGGAATCTGCCAACTGGCTCATTGAATGGTTCCAGTCACAGGGCCTCACATGAGGGAGCATCTAACCCTACTGAGCTTTGGTCTCCAACCCCGATGTTAAACCATTAGCTGCATGTTGTTGTCATTGCACTTAATGACTGTCTTGCTCTTCTCTACTCTATTTATTACACCCTGACATGGTGGTTAATGCAGATGACATATCATCAACCTAAGGATATGAGCTCTTCTTCCAACAGAGACAAGGGGCTGCTGCTGCATGCAGGCTTGGATAGGGAGATAGGTTCTCCCTGCCCAAATTCCAGCGCTGAAAAGTCAATCAAGTGGTACGTCTTCGTCTCCTTTCGGCTCTCGGGGGCTGGAAGAAGGAAAAAGATACCGGTGAGGTTCTGGAGCAGAGATGTTCCTACATCCAGTTATTTCAATACAGTCTAATTGTTGTCCGCTTTGCACCTAAAGTAATTTTTTTCCATTTCTCAGGAAGTTTTATCCTAACAGTAAGGAAGGGTTTTTAGGACCATCGATGGTCTGCTTAGCCATCACACCAGAAATTCACGTGCAACAAATCAAAAAATTAGTGACACCTTTGAAAGCTGGCACTTTTCAGACAGGCTGGGTACCCATTATTATTCTGCCCACTGAAAATAGTGTAAAACAGAATCCTGATATGCACAATTTTCCCTCTGCAGTATTTTCAGAAACAGATTAATAAAACAAGGTGGACTTATATTGAAAGGGCTGTCGAGTCCTTGTTGCCACAGCATGTTCAAAACTGTTCTCTTGAAAAACAAAACAAAAGTCATTACCCTTGTTGCCGGAGTGATGCAAATCTGTCCCATCTCCTACTTTTCTTTCTACGGTTTCTTGGTATAGATTAAGAGCCAAAATCAGCTTATCATTGGCTTGTAGGATTTCACCTGAAAAAAAGGGGGGGGTAATCTTATTTTCAAGTTGGCTGTGAAAGTTGCAGGTGATGCACAGGGTCCAGGTACAGGTTTAACTTCATACCTAGAGCTGCATCGTTGTCCGTCGTGTCACTCGCCAGGCGGAATAAAGTGGGCCTCATCTTCTCGCAACGCTCATACAGGCTCTGTGTCGATGCAACAAAGTCAGAATCCACACGTCTACGTAACAGATGAAGAACAGGTTTGCTTTTTGCTGTTGTCAAAAGTGCTCATTTACACCAGAGGCGAATTATCTCCTTTCCATCATCCGTTTATGATGGTTAACTGCTTCACGCTGGTCAGGGTTCCAGAAGCCTGGAGACTATCCAGGACTCTGAAACTACACCCAGGATGGGACCACAGTCCATCACTTACATGCAATTTACAGCGACCAATGAAGCTGAAATGCATCTCTTTGGACTGTGGGAAGAAACCCACACTAAAACTGCAGTTCAATCCCGCACCTGAATAGCGTCACCATTCTGCACCCTTTCAAACGTGACTTTCCATGAGGTTTACACACGACGCCTTCTGATCAAAAGTACAGCATCAGTTAATTTGAGAGTCTCAATATTAAATATTTTCTCAAATTAAACTCAGACTTCAAGTTTCACAAGGGAGAAATTAAGTCCTCAGCTCAGCAGCCTTAGTGCCACATTTTGGAACAGATGCAATCCTGTTCCTACTGGCAGAAGATGCTAAAGCTGCAGCTGCTGGGTTGCTGTGGTACTTGAGCAGCAGCTGATCCACGTAAACAGCACAGCCAAAAGACTAGCTCAAAAACTTCATGCCTGGAGGACTGTCTGTAACGGTTACTACCAATTTCCACAGACATCCAACATGCTGCACACAGATGACTTCCTGGATTATCTTCCAAGAAGAATTACCACAACAGATGGTCCCCTCTGTCATGCACCAGGATATGATGCTTGGGAGAAATTGCGCATCTGTTAGACAAAAACATTTCCCACGTCACATATTTTTAACAGCAAAAATTTCCCAATGTTTCTCCGCAGTTCCATGAGCTGCTGAAAACAGGAAAATGTCATACAGTTGATTTCTCTTTCATGTTCTTAACCGAAGCCAAACTGGTGAATAAATGATAGGATTAAGTTCTACTTTAGTTGACCAGTCTAAGTTTGACTCAATCCGGTTTGTCAGTTACACAAACTGTACTGCAGGACAAATTATGAAAAGTTTACATCAGCAGTTGACACGACACGTCCACACAGCAGCGATGCAGTTAATGCCTCACAATGTTAGGGATAACAGTTGGACGCAGGTTCAAATCCAGGTGTGTCTGTGTTTTTCAGGTTTTAAATGTATACTGTGACCCGAGATAAACCCAAAACTACCATGCACATGAGAACACAAACTAATTTGGTTTCCATTCCCAGAATCTTCAGCCTGTTTTGCAGAGCTTTAGAAGTTGCTCAAATGCTCCATATAGCTGAAGCCTTAACACCCCAGATGTTGCTCCTAGACCAATAAAAGTTATAATAAACTGGGATTAGTGCTTTTTAAAGGATGACTGGAACAACTTCTTGAACCTTAGATGTTAATAATGAAAACAATCGTTGTGGAACATGGGGGGAGGGGGGGGTCAAACCTATAACCTGATGAAAATGGGATTCTGTAACCATTTCAGGTGCAGAATCTATCATTTTGACTGAGAAACAAACCAATTTGGTGTGAGATGAGAAGTGTAAAAATCAAAAGCAACAAAATTAAAATGATGCACGTTGTCAAGGTGACCGACCTTCATTTCCTGCTTCTCCTCAGGAGACAGTACAGTCTTCTTGAACTTTTCCTGCAGTTCTCTCAGTCGCTCTGTGGTGCCTTCCACCTCCTCCAATACACTTGTGCGCCTTCTCACCTTCTCCATCCTGTCCTGCTCCTGTTACGAGAGTAAGATGGACAGAGACAACCAGCCCGTCTTTTTTCCAGAGTCAACACGCAGCACCTGAAAGCGGAAAAAGTTTTACTCACTTCCTTGATGACATCCTTGATCAGCAAGTTAGCAGCCTGCAGATCCTCAGGGTTTCGGCTTTTCAGCAGTTGGCCCAGCAACTGCAAAGCAAAATTTCTCAGTGAAACTCAGCAATGACGCCTCGCTAAATTTTACTTTTTTCCCCTCATTTATAATACCTTTATTAGATGTTTCTAACACATAAACCACCGCAATTCTTTCCCAACCAGGTTAAATTAGCCATTCTTGAGACCCTGAGACGACAGGTCTCACTTAAGCTCTTCAGACCAGAGATAACGGTCATGCAATCTGTGAGCTAATATGGCTGCGAGTTGAATTCTCACCTTTGATTTATCTTCATCGTCAAAGATGGAACCAGCAGCTCGTGGAGAAGGAGGCGGCATTACAAACTCCCTGGGAAGCTTGGGGTCTTGCTTCACTATGCCTACAATAAGCAACATCCCAATGGAATGAGGGACCATGTTATGATCTCCCCAAGGAAGACAACACACCTGTGATTGTCTGTCTTTTAAAATATCTATAATTTAGAAGTGTAGGTCTGGTACATTTGACGTGTATTTAAAAGTATCATCGCATGACATATAATGTGTTGCTATTATTTACCTTTCCACTCTCTGCCCAGGTAACTCAGCTGGTCAAAACGGTCGAATGCATATTTACGAAAGCGAATGAGAAAACAGAAGGCAAACCACCCGTCTCGGCAGACTACGGACCTTTTTTCTTCAGCATCTGATAGGCTTCTTGGATCTTATCCTCATCTTTCAGCCACTGAGACCAGCTGTACAGACACTCGATGACCTTTGACTTCACTTTCTCTGTACTCCCCAGGCCTAAATGCTGCCAAAGAAAACACAAAATCAATAAAGCTGCTCCAAATGTCACAGCATCACCAGGTTAAAGGGAAAAAAAAACACCGCAAAAATATAAGGGCTTGCAAAAGTATTCAATCCCATTGAAAATGATTCAACGTTGCCTGTATCTACATTACAAACACATTTTCCCACTGGTATTTTTATTCTGGACTCATAAGCACTGACACTAAATTGTCACAGTCATTTGATTGCAAAGACTGTAAATCTACAGAGGTCAGTGGCTGAAAATGGTGGGAAGGTGCATCAGTTCACAATGTCAAGAGAACTGCACAAAACTGGCCTGGATGGGAGGTTAGCAAGAAAGAAGCTCAAGAAGGATCAGATCAAAGCATGTCGACGTTTCAGCAAAGATATGGGAAAATGTTTTACGGTCAGATGAGGCCAACAAGGAGCTTCTCGCCCTAGAGTGAAATATGATGATGGCAGCATTGTGCTGTGGGGATAGTGACCATCAGAAGAGATGAACCATCTTGTCAAAACTGGAAGGAAGCAAGAGAATCTTAATCTCTTGCTATTGCAGCAAAAGGTGGTTCTAGCAAATATTCACGTGTGGGGTTTGAAAAATGAAAGATTTTGACTTTGATAACTTAGTCAAAATAATGAGTTATTCAAAATTATATAAGTAATAGATGTGAGTCAGTAACTGCTTTGGAGTTAATTCATATGAGTAGGAAGTCAAACAGGAGATAAGTTCACAGTAAAAACACTGAGTAGAACAACATGCAAAGGTCTCATTTATAGTCCAGGCAACGCTGACAAGTTTCAAAGGATTCGAATCCTCCATGCAAACCGTCAACCACTTTTCACACTATACTTCTACCTCAGCTTATGAACATAAAAAATATAAATATAAAAAAAAACTCAAAATTCTAGTCTTCTCTGCAACTTTCGGTTCAGTGCATTATGTTCTGCTCCACACGTGTTCCTCCTGTCTGTAGCACCACAGGAGAACATCTGAAAACTGACTGGCCACAAGGTTATAATACACAGAATAAATGAATTGCAAACATTAGATGTACTAATTTGAAAAGCTGAATAAAAAGCAACAATCTGAGGCTGTGTTGACGTCCGGTGGTGAAAAGCAGAAACATAGACCATGTTACCGCTGCGCATTAACATCTTCAGCCTTCAGCCAGTGAAGGAAACACAGCAAAAATAAATGAACAAACTGGGAAATGTGGGCATCTTCAAAATTTCACAGTTTCAGCTGTTCAGAACCAGAGCTACAAGTCTACCGATTTATGGAAGAATCATGAAACTTCACTATGAAATCACATGTATTCATCAATTATGAATACTTAAAAAACTACTTTTATGTAAAGCAAATTCATTGCAAAATACAGCACTGTGTGACGGTCAGTCCTGATTTTCCCTGTTTTTAACGTTCTTCCAGTATATATTTATATATAAATATTTTATATTTATATTGAATGTGAATTTGTTCAAATATACTGCAAGATATGACATTCATAAGGGCCATTTCAATAATTCACACATCCAATTCATCTTTGCACTTATTCGTACCTTTGGCGACACGACTTTGATGAGTTCATTCAGAAAACGGAACTTCCCAGCCTCCTTGTGGAACTGTGTCCCACAGTTATTCATGCAGGCTTCCAGAACCTTTAAAAAAACAACATGGCATTTGATAACCATGGTAACATGGAACATTTTTCCATTAACTTTCAGCAAAGAAACATTACACTGCGCATATGATTCAGCTTTCATTTTTTAAGCTCTTGGTTTGTAAACTGTGACACGGATAGAAATTACCTGGTTAAAAAAAAAAAAAAAAAAATTGTTCTACGTTTTCTCTCCCCAGAGAAGTAGTGACCTTACGTGAACTGCGTAGTTTTAACAAGATCCAGGACTGACAAAAAAGGACTTTGAAGGACAAAGGCAATGAATAACTTGCCAAGTTTGCCACATATTTGTGGTAAATACATCTGTGCTCTGATTCATCTTGAAGAAATCTGCCTTTCTAAGTAATTCTTGCACAAAAAAAATTGCTACATTTTACTCTAAGGTTTTCGGCCAGTTTCTCGTCCCCAAATTGAGGTGAACAGGCAGCATCATCATCCCTCGGTTAAAAGGAAGCAAACATAAGTAATGGAGAAGTTAAATTGAACCATCAACACCCATGACACTCAACCCTATGATGCAATAGCCAGATTGGCAGATTATAGAAGACAGAGAAATACGAGTCAAGTCTTACTGTCAGGGCCTGTAAAGCTTCCTTCTCCTGGGGTGACTGTATCTTATGTGCCAAAAGTCTTGTTGCAATTTGTACCCTGTGAAAAAAGACGATCATAACTACTAAAACCGTAACACTGATTTAGGTCCCAAGCAGAGGGTATCTGATGCCCTGAGTGTTTCGTGAACATCTCTGCCACAAACAGTCAAGGGCGGACACGCTGCAAAAATGTTGGGCCATGATAACGAAGCATTTTTACTTATCTGCCATTTCAAAATGACTTCAAGTCGCCATCCAAACATCTCACATGCTTCATCGATAACATAACTTGCATTCAGCAGATGGCCTCCAGACACAGTCATGATCCCAAAAGTGCGTGAACAAAAGGAGAACTTTGTCCTGAGGTCCACATGGCTCTGAGTACAGATGGACTCAAGGTGCACAAAATGATATAGTGTACCCTCTCCAGAACTGACTGGAGCAAAATGGCTGCATGTTGACAAAAAAGGCACAGAAGACATTCTGAAACAAAGATTCAGAGTACAAAATCCATCGGAAGCAGATTAAACCCTTTTCTTTAAAAACCAAACTTTGTACTTTGAAGACATACATCTGAGAGGGACAGACCACCCAATCTTTTTTTGGCATGGAGGTGTTGATGCAGTTGGATTCAACAAAACAGTTCCAAGATGAGAAGGTGGAGTGAAATCAGCTGTTAATGGAAAAAGATCCTTCGAGTCATTAAAATTTGATCAAAGGACAAAATTGCTGTTAAAAACAGAACAAGTCACCAGAACGCCACCTCCCAGCACACGCTAATATCCAGAAAATGACCTCACATGCTAATCTCAACCACAAAGAAGCCGACATCCAGGGGATGCTGGAGATAAACCGAAAATTTATGGCCTAGTTGAGATCTCACAGGATGCATGTCATTGAAAACCGCTGTGCACAGAGCCTAGTGTTGGCAAACCAGAAACAGATTTAAAAACATCCAGTTCATTTTTGCACAAGCTTTTTCTCACACAGCGACTGAGCAAATCAAAACCACAGAACAGGTGTAAAGTAAGGCTGTAGGCAGAGGTTCTGCATTCAATAACAGCAACTATACTGAGTATCAGTAAAAATGGTAAACCTGCTGGAAACTGAAGAAAGGAAAAAAAAAAATCCCGACCAGAAGATAAGGGAAAAAAACAAAGCCCCAGGGGTCCAAGTGCCAGCATCCAGTTCCCAAAAGAAATAATGGAATTTTTTTTTTTTTTTGCAGGCCAGATTTTTGCCTTAAGGAGGTATTTTCAGAAGGAAATTAGGTACAGAATACAGATACAGATCAAGTATTTTTACCAGTTAAATTAATCCATTGACTGAGTAGCCTAAGCAGATTCAATTAATAACTTCTTCCACTTACCCATCTTGCACTTTATTCACCTCTTCGTAGAATCCTTTAATACAATCCCATCTATCACTCATATTTCTTGGGTCTGTGGCTTTATCTGCAAAATAAAGAAAAATAAGAATTAAAAAACTGACTATTTTAATGAACCAAAAATAAACTTTCAAATCTCTATACACTCACTGGCCGCTTTATTAGATAACGGCGTGAATAAACAGGTGTTCCTAATCGGCCAATTGTGTGTCAGCAGCAAAGCGTATAAAATCACACCAACACAGGTCAGGAGCTTCAGTGAAGGTTCACGTCAAACTTCAGAAAAATGTGATCCACCTTGTTGATGAGAGAGGTCGGTGGAGAACAGCCAGTCTGTTTTGAGCTGAGAGGAGGTGACAGTAATTCAAATAACCACTTTTTACAACAGCGGTGGACAGAAAAGCATCTCTGAGCACAACACACCAAATGCGCCACATTTTACTCATCTCCTACTGGCCATTTCCTGCAGGTTGATAAAGCACCGTGTCATATAGCACATGTTCAGTGAACTTCAGTGGCCTCCCCAGTCACCAGATCTGAATCCAACAGAGAACTTTTGGGTTGTGGTGGATCAGCAGGTGGGCAGTATGAATGTTCAACTGACAAATGTGCGGAATTACCTGATGCCATCGTGTCAATATGGAGAAGAATCTCTAACGAAGGTTTCCTCCACCTTGTGTAATCCATGACACCAAGAATGCAGGCTATTCTGAGAGCAAAAGGGGGGTTCTACCCGGTATTAGATTGGTGTTCCTAATAAAATAGCGAGTGTATCCATGAAACCCAGTCTGCCTGTCTGTTCTTTACGCACAGCTTTGGTTTTAAAGCCACAGGCTTCAAATTTGGCACCACGGTTTTTTTTCACCCTAAGTAAAGTTTTTGAGTGATCGAGTTTATAAAAGACAAAAAGGTCATTTAGTATCCTGAAAAAAAAAATCAGTCTTTCAAACGGGACTTGGAATCGGACATGTATTTGTGCCACACGCACAACGTAGCTGCATCACGTGTAGAGTCCAGTTACGTCATACGTAAATCTAAAGTCAGGCTTCCCGAATGCAGCGGCCGTCACTCGCAGACTAATGAACATCTGGTTAGCTGGAAGACCCGACTTTGGACCAGAAGAATTTTAAAAACAAATTTAAAAAAAAAAAAAAAAAACAAAGTCAGCAAATGTGGACAGAACCGGACGAAAACACAGCGCTTGTGGGGATCGAGGGTCGGGTGCTGCACCACAGTGCGAACTTTTCTAGAGTTCGTTTCTCAACGCGACCTCAGCAACTAACACACAGAGCCAACATTCAGAACGACGTTTTAAAACAACTGGCTGTAAAGTAGTAAGTTCGTCGTCTTTAGGGGAAAGAAAAACGTTGGGTAAAAACTGGAAAGTCGTTTCCCACTGGGCATTTAAAGATCATCATTGACTCGCATGTTACTCGCCTCCAGTCTCTTCCGACAGAAATTAATTCTACATTAGTCGCCCCTATTCTGCAAAAGTGGCTCAGTGTGATCTGGAAGTTCGAGAACTAAGCAGAAACGTAATATTACTCAATTAATAGTATTACACTTAAGTAAACAAAAGAAATTTTTAAAATGTACGTAATAATATGGAGAGTACAATACAGCAACGTTTTGACACCATCGAATAATTCAGAGGCCAAACAGACTGTTACAGGTGAAGAATAATAATGAACTGTAGATAATAACTTACCTGGCGATAGCTAAGGGCTACGTAGGGGCAGCTGGTTAATCGATGGTTCCGCTCATAAGACCCGTTTGTGAATCCCACCCTCTCTTGTACCCTTTACCGAAGTACATCATTTAAAATAGTTACGTACGTAAGAATTACGGGGATTAAGTGCAATTAATTCAAGTGCATTGAAATTTCAAACTGACATCGTGGTCAGAAGTTAATATAAAGTAACAGTCCTGTCAGCAGTGACCTGTTAAAACAATATCGCCCACCGTCCCACATAGTTAGTTACTCACTGCATTGAAACCCAGCCGAAACTAAAATGCCACCTATTTTACTTCGATTGAAAGTCGAAACGTTTCTTTTTCAAGGTTTAAAAAAAAAAAAAAAAACTTACTTAGCCAACTGTCTAAAGTGTCTTGCTTTTCTTCTGCCGCCATGTCTACGGGTGTCAAACTGCAGCAATCTTGACCGTTTCGCTTCTTCCTCGAGAAGCCGTCAGAAGACACTTAACATGTGACTTATTTCACAAGCTGCTCAGTGGAAGGCGCGATGTTTAGGCAAGTGGGGCTTCTCACTGCGGAAAATCAACCGACGGTGTGTTCGTCGAATTATCTACTTGCCTCCCTCAGCTATTTAGCACAATGTAACGTATAAAACAAATAAACGGCCTCATGTTGTTTGGCTTTTTGCTATTTCTACAAAATTTGAATTAAGTTAATTTTGAAACGTGTCAAATACTTTGTAATGTCCTAAAAATTGTACAGTTTTGCAGTTTGACTTTTCAAGGCTTGTGATACAAATGTGTTCCGTTGCGGTGGCGCAGCGAGGAACGCTGCTACCTCCCAGCCCCGGCGTAGGTTTCAATCCCGCGAAGTTTGCTTGTTCTACTCGGGGGAATGTGGGTTCCTCCCCTTTCTCATGTCACTTTAACAGTTCTCATGTGTGCTCCCCGCGACGAACCTGCCTCCCATCCGAGGCTTGTTTCACAGCCTGGAGTCCGATGAGAGGTTCCGGACCCTCTCGACCCGGACCAGGGTTAAGCGGTTAACAGTAATGGGTGGATATGACAAATTACACTTCTTCACCTTCCATAAAATACATTATGGCAGTTTTATTCTTGCCTACAAATTGTGGCACGCAAAGAGCAACATACAGCACGTCCACCCATCCATACACACACACTTCGGGGAGTGAGTCACCCTTTCTGGTTGGTACGGCCCAAACTCGCCTTGAATCGCGATTGGTCAAGTTAATGATCACGTGGCAGCAGGCTGTCGGCTTTTGACGTTCGTGGTCAGCGATGAAGTTTTGCTGATGGTTCAATTGGACAAGAAACGCCGCCGGGACACGAAGAAAAAGAAAGGCGAAAGACACCAATTAAAAGGAAAAAAGCTGTACAGGAAGTTTATCTTAAATTGCTCCAACGTAACTCGTATAGTACGGTTCATCCGAAAATATCTTGCAATGCAGATACGGAAGCTCCTGGCGAGCATCTCTGCAGCACGTTGCTTTATTGCTTTTAGGAGAAAAATTACATATTCTATTTTAACTTCGATAGATTTTATCTAAATCGCATTAGGTTGGTTCCTGTTCCTCTAATCAGTCATGTTGACCCATAGAGGACAACCGCGGAACAGCATGAACGCAGCAAAAACTTATCAGCTTTTAACTGCAGTTTTACAGGACGACTTTAAGTGAACAGTGGTACCTTATAAAATAGATGCAAAATATGCTGCAATAGACGATGCATAATTTAAACCGAGAATTACAACCAGTTATTCTCAAACACCCTCCCCTCCCCTTAATTCCCCCCTGCCGAGGACCCCAGTGACACCAGCTACACACCACAGCTGATGGGATCACTAGCTTTGCGGCTGGACCAAGAATTCAGCTTCTGCAAACTGTAGGTGTGTCTGCAGCTGCAGGTTCTTGTTTTTAAAATATCTACCCTGGTCCTCTGGCACCACCTTAGAATGTCCAGGAGGTGAGTGCAGCCATTGGCACTCAGTCTCCCAAAAGTTGGTTTTCCTCCTTTTCTCTGCAGTTGGGTTTTTTTCCTTTCCCCAGCTGCCAGTGAAGTTATTCAACAGTTAATAACTGCATCTGTTGCTCATCCCACCCTCGCTTTGAGTCATTCCTAGTGACACTGGTCACTTTTCTGCCACTCTGGTGAGGAGAACTCTGAAAACAATTGAATTTCATCACTTCAGGTTATTTGCATTCGTGTAGTAGGAGTTTTACTAATTATTTATTGACATTATTTGTAAGACGAATTAGCTCTCTCACCCAAGACACTTCAGAGCATTCGTGTCAAAAAAGTGTCTTGTGACCACGATGAGGTGATGAGGTCTCAGATTGGTGGCTGACTGAGGCAACAAGTTACATTTTAAAACTGTAAAGTTTGTCAACGTCTTCCTGAGGAAATGGGAACATGAGGTATGACTCCATGTGGTAATTCAGCTGGTTTCTGAGAAATTAAAAGTTGATATTGGTTTTCATTTGTGTTTTCATTTCTATGCAATATTGTTTCATTTATCACACAGAATAACCATGTATGTGTAGGATGGTTCATTAATGTGAGTGTTTTACTGTTTCCCTGCCAGTCCTAGGGTGACACTGAGTCCCAATCTGGCCAAAGAGAGAAAGAAAGGGTCTCTCTTCCTTGTGTCTTCTTACTTTGCCCTTTTCTCCCTCTGATCTCAGTCAGACCTATGTTCTCCTTATTAAACCTGAATTTGAGTGTCATTCTGTAAGATGCATCAGTGAACTGTCATCTCCATATACCAACACACATCTCCAACTCCCACACCCCAGTCTTGGTGATTTACTGTGTAATTTACCTTTCCTAGAACAGACTGTTAAATCTCAACCACTGTTTAAATATAACTCAAGGCACATTCAGAATGATTCCACATGCTTTACAAGGTCAAAGTCAAACTGAAGCTTGTAAACACACATTTCTGAGAAGTAGTAAATCACAGCCCTGGTCGTGTCCAGCCATCAGTCATCCACATACACATGTAAGCATCCAGTCATTTCTGCTGCTATGGATGCTGTTCTCTGCAAACCCACCAAAAGCCACCTGGACCTCCATTTTGTTCAATAAGTCCCAACCACACAACGTGAGGTGCGAGTCCTCTGTAAGCCCGTATGGAGACACACACCAAGTAGTCACCCAAACCGGCAATCAGACTAATGCTTCCGCATCCTGACATGTCTCTCATCTTTCCATCTTTCACACTATAAGCACAATTACATATCGTTTTCAAATATTTCGTTTCTCATCACAATTGATTTGGTTCAGCTGCCTTCATGTTAAACTGACTTTACAGTTCTTTTTAAAAAATAAAAATAGAATTTAGTAGATGCAGATGAGATTCATAACCAGGCGGTTTTTGTGTTAGGTGACAGATTTTTTTAGCGCCACCTTCTGACAAATCAATATTTTATTTCGAGTCTTCCATAAACTAGTAGTTCCTGGCGTCAGCAGACAACCTCCTCCTTCACTAATATTAACAACACTAACAACAATACATGATTTATACTGAAGTTCAATTGGATAACAACAGATGTACACGTTTTTTACTTTTACTGGCTACATTCCATTGTAAGTATATCCAGATGCAAAATATCATTTTTTAATTGTAAAACAAAAGGAAATGACAGTTTTGGCAAACAAACGCATTTAAGAATGCAGTTTGCATGATTCGTTTAAATTCTTATTTTATAACTTTGTTTCATTTGTTGCTTTTTATGATGTGTTTGGAGCTTTTGGCCAAATGTCTGTAAAACAACTTCACTTTGACTCTTGTAGTGACCCTTGTTTTTGCTGCTCAAGGTACATAACGCTGTGTTTCCAAACAGCAGGAGAGGATGACTATGTGTAGATGATTTACAGTGTTTATTCAAAGTAACCCCCCCAAACCTGACTTTTTCAGTGGACTTAATGAGGCTTTTATGACCATGATCAACCAAAAAACATCAATTTTGAATTAATTACAATGTTTGAAAAGGGAAAAAAAGTTAGTACCTCCACCATATCTATATGCTGTTTGGTGTATTGATGATTGCCAGCAAACTATTAAATATTAAGTTTTGAATTTCTGCAGTGAACAAAAAATAGCTGGAAATACTATTGATATTTACAATATAATCCTCTAGTAAAGGGGGGGCACAAACTTCAAACAAAGGTGTAATGAAATGCAACTATGAAGGTCCTGATGAACAACATCCAGGTCCTACAGAGCAAAACCGCTTCCTGGTGAGCCTGACCACAAATACAAAACACAAAATAACTGAACACAGAAGTACTCACCCCTTCGTACTGCTCACCTAATCGTCTAGAATCACCTGTGCACCATAAATGTGATGAATACACCTGTCCCTGGACTAACAATCACCTGCAGGTGGGCCGAATATCAGAGACATATTGATCAGGCCTGAAAAGTTAAAACAAACCAGCATCGTGAAATTTAATGCAGTCAGATTTATAACAAACGACCAAGCACTCTCATTTCTTAGAACAAATATAAAAAAACAAATATAAACAACAGCAAATCAGAAAATATACTGTAAACAAAAAGTGCTTTATACAATACAAAATGGTTATAAATATTAGGATCACAAAGTGCTGTCAGTATATTAACATACATTGCAAGCATGTATTTTTCCAATGTACATATTCTAAAACGTTATTTTAATTATTAATGTAAGAGAACATACCATGATGCTTAGAAATGTATTAATTTATACAAACAGGTTTTTGAAACATAGAAAAAGTAAAATAGACTACACTGATAATTACAAATATATTGTCAGATTTGAGCAAATAATGGATCATTCTCATCTTCAGGGACCAAATTCTTCATTCCTCAGGGTAGAAATTCTTCCAAAATATAAATGACTATGCTTCATGGTAGGTGCAATGCTGCGTTTTTGTAATTCTGTAATGTTCCTCTAACATTTTCACTGCCCTAATGTCACAAAACCATTAAGTTAAACACTCTGCAATGAAGCAGTGGCCTCATGACCAGTTAGTTAATCTTCATTCATGATCTATAACCACCTCTTTGGGGCACAGTCCTGGTCCAGAGCCTATCCTGACAGAGGGACATCACAGGCAGGGCAGGGAACACCCTGGAGAGAAGGCCAGACCATTGCAGCCCATCTGAAATGCATCTTTGGTCTGTGCGAGGAAACAGAAGCACCTGCAAGAAAGCCACGTGAACACAGCAGAAACAGGCCAACCGCTCAGAGTCTCAATGGGTTTCAACCTACATCTGATCTCTAGGCCTGGATGCTGGGAGCCGCTCCTGATCAGTTACTACTGGAACAAAATCCCTGAGAGAATCTCTGAGAGGATAATTAATATGAAGTGATTAAAAATGCAATTGAAAAATATAAAGCCTTCAAGTCGTTTGCTTACTGCATACACACCATTCAGTTTGTCATAACTTAAGAATGTCAGTTTTATAGTATTGCACCGTTCTTTCAGGAGATGTTCATGACGTGCAAGTCAAGCTTTCGTTCACTCATCAGATGACGGAGGTGAGGCGCTACAGTCAGAGGGACTGCTGTGGCTCCGCAGACACATTCTGCATTCTCTCCACCAGGAAGAAAGAAAGTGTCCCAGCAAACCCCAGGACCACCATCACCATGAGCTGCCAGGAAAGCAGGAGGTAGCCACTATAGAAGAATGCTGCAGCTGCACATATGGACTGGAAAAGGAGCGACAGCAGACCATCACTGCCAAGGAAAAAGTAATACAGACCAACATATCTAGTGCATTTAGTACCAGAGTAGAGTTTACAGCCAGTCTGATAAAGGCTGCCATCTTCTACCAAGAAAAAAAGTCCTTCAGATGCAGTACCTCCTCCCACAGCAATTTTAGGAACAAACTGGGCCTTCATATTACAAACATTCAAAAATCCAAATTTTCATACTTTCAAAGCTAAACATTTTTCATTTTTTTAAATTGTATTAAAAATTTTTTTAGAAATACACTAGAACCCTTATGAACTTTCAGTGTTATGAATTAAAAAAAATACAAGCATTAAAAAAAGCATTTGTTCACTTATTTAGTAAGAATGAAAGTCATCAGAATTTCCTCAAAGGGACCTTAGCCGGCAGCTAAATGCATTCAAAAGTCAGTGTCACATTCTATCCGTTTATGAATTTAACAGCAGAACACTGTGGCCCTGTGTATCAAACACTGCACACATTGTTTTCAGTAATTTTAAATCCATTCTGATATCACGTGAAGTTAATTTTATGATATCACTTAAACACACCAACTTAAAAAGCATTTTTTACTCATCACATTGACCTGTATATCCAAGACTTTTAAATAAACTAGCCAGCAACTCCATTATGTGTCCATTATTACTCCATTCCGACTGCAAAGAGAATTAAGCAAAATTAAAGTGTCCAGGAGGTTGTGGAGATGATATATTTTTTTTATTTTCAGTAATTTTATTAAACTTCATTTCAAGGCTATTTAAAATGAACAAAAGATTTAAAAAAAAGTCCCCTTCCAGACTGACATCATGTCCGCAGTCAGGGACCCTGCAAATTAATTAATTTATGTCTCTTTTTTTTAAAAAAAAAAAAAACCTCCCCCATGAATAAATCACCCATCATCTGTATTACTGAGGTTTACTGACTGTGATGTAATAGTCGGATTCAAAAATACACTGATTTACAATCAGACTTCTAGACCCAGTTGTGTAAACCGAGGACCCAGTATTAATCTCTTCTGATCATCAGACCAGTTTAAAATATAACACTCATTTGCATGATTGAGAGAAACAACAAAAATTAAGAATTCATTACCTGTAATAAATCATAGTTTACATTTTGCACTGTTTGCATCATTAGGTTTAATTTTTCTTTTACTGTATATTACAAAACATGTCACCACTATTTCTGATTTTACTCTCTCAAAGCAAGCAAATAATGGACCTTTTTTCAAACCACTCAGGCATCATATGCATCACCTGAATGAACTTAAAGATGGTGAAGGCAGGTGCGCTCTGCTCTGCATACACACAGCCAAGGATGCTGTACAACTGTGTGTTGAAGCAGCTGTCTCCTAGTCCGAGCAGAAAGCTGCACAGCAGGGCAATGGGCACGCTGGGGCAGGAAGGAGCATAAGTATCAGTAAGTTGTATTCATGGAAATCAAATCTAACAGAAAAGCACAGCCCAGCAAAATCACAGAAAAGTGTACCATAATTCAAAAAACTGTGAGAAAATGTCTAGGTAATAAACCTACCATTCTCACATATCCTTAGCCACATAAACCAAAGTAGGTAGGTTAGTGTTTGACTTGGTTTCACAGTACTCCTCCCTTTTCAAGAAAAAGTTTGCAATTATCTGGTTTTCTGCATTAATTAATTATGAAATGTGGTCTGATCTTCATCTAAGTCACAAAACAAGCTGCAGATTGTAACGACAAACAAATAATTGTACTTTGTCTTGTAAATACTGAATACACCATTTAAACAGTCACAGTCTAGGTACAAAAAAGTATGTGGACCTCTGAGGTCATGACTTCTACAAAAGCAAACTGGAGTCATGCACTCTAGTCAGTGACTGAGACTGGAGGTGTGGAGCTGCCCTGTCCTATAAAAATGACTCACCAAGTTAGGTTACTGACAGTCTGTTCTTCTCCAGAAAGATCTGTTTATGTGCACCACATCTTGATTAAAACAACTCTGAGGACTTTAGAAGAAGAACTGTAGAGATGCATGAACCTGGAAATGGCTACAGAAGCATTTCTGAAGACCTGAGAGTTCATCAGTCTACAATACAACAAACTGTCTACAAATGGGGGAAATTCAGTTCTGTTACTGATCTCCCTAGGAATGGCTGTGCTTAAAGGTTACACCATGAGCACAATGTGCAGTGCTGAAGGAGAAGAAATAGAACTTAAGGGTAGTGGCAAAACTCTAGAACTTGCTGAAATTGCTGCTCATGTGTCCAGTGTTTAAAAAAAAAAAAAACACTGAACAAGAATGGTGTTCATGGAAGTACCACCAAGGAAAGCACTGTTCTCCAAAAAAAAAAAAAAAAACCCATGGCTGCAAGTCTCAAGTTTGCAAAAGACAACCAACTACTAGACAACTAATTGAAACTCTACTCTCCAGAGCTCTGTGGAAAACAGGCTCAGGATATGAAGCTCTTGATCTTTTATGACCTGCAACAAAGTTCATCTAACATGTAGAGCTGAGGAAAATTTGATTCACTAGCATGTCCATTCTGTCCAAAGAGAGCAAGACTGGAGCACGTAAAGAGCACTAACTCACAGCTGATTCCAATGGTGCCACAGCATTTGTTAAGCAATACTTTTTGTCAAGTAAATGAAAAAAAAGAAGATCAGCATCAATTTGGGGATTCTCATGAAAGTGCAAGAGGTAGTCAGTGGTTGACTTAGGAAGGCAACCTAGATATCCAGCCAGAGATTTTCCCAGAATGCAGATGATATCCTGCTCTTTGAAACCTTGAAGCATGTTATCGTGCTGGAGCTTACACTTCCTTTCTAAGAATGAACGAGAGTTGGTGGTAAAGACTTTAATGAAGGAAGAAAAAAAAAACTGTCACTAACCTTGGCATCAGGTAAGGCTCCAACTGTGTATTTGTTTCAAAAACTACAGGGGCATCATTAGGAATGTTAAGAAAGATCAAGTAAAACGTTATGAAGTGCACCACCATGCCCAGGAAGACCACTGAGGTGCGCCTGAAGCGATTGTTCTTGCACATCAGTCCAAACAATCCTCCACCTGCAGAGAAAAGACACTAATTAGAACAGAAGGTGTAAAGCACCGAGGTGTAAAGCAATGTACTGCCACATGATACAGTAAAACTGTACTTGGACACAAAAAGTCACTTCATACAAGCGTCTCCTAAACAATAATACAGTGACTTTGCTATTTACGAACTTCATTGGGACCAAGATTTGATTTGTAGGTTGCACATGTCATGAAGCAGGTCCAGGACTCATTAATTCTAAACACAGCTACACTGCTATATAGACTGGCAAATGGTGATGTC
Source organism: Arapaima gigas (assembly GCA_900497675.1). Taxonomy (NCBI): domain Eukaryota; kingdom Metazoa; phylum Chordata; class Actinopteri; order Osteoglossiformes; family Osteoglossidae; genus Arapaima; species Arapaima gigas. The sequence continues at coordinate 1,550,597 of UFQX01001618.1, read as the reverse complement.
AAATTAAATGTCTGTAATAAGAGAATCACACCAGTATCTATATCACGGTCTTAGTTCTGTTAGCTGAATGCACTTTTTTTTTTTATTCTGAACTGCACATCGCATTGGAGAAAAGCATCTGCTAAATGAATAAAAGTAATTTTTTAAAGGTTTAAGTCACGTAAATACGAACTGGATACAGCAGAAATTCTTCCAGGAACTTCAGCCATTGTGCGGTTATAGGTTCTCAGCTTCAAATCGCAGCAATTTATAACAAGTCAATCAAGTGTTCTGTGAGACAGTACAAGACAGCAGGCATACCGATTATCTCTCCAACCCCAACTACAATTCCTGAGAGGCCAATAAGGCCATGGGCAGATTTTTCAAAATGGGTGGTTGCCCCAATGCAGGTCCCATACACACCACTGTAGAAAGACAATTCCAAGCCTGGAAAACACAAAGTCAGCACAAATCGTCACCAACAAGCATTTCAGCATTTCATTACCTTGTTGTATAATTGGCTAGGTTCTCACCGCTATACGCCATGCAGCAACTTAAGAGAAGAATAGGCTTTGATCGAAACAGCTGCAGAACTGTTCCTGAACACAGGAGCATAAACAAGGAGCTGTTAACCATGGAATGACATGTATTATGTCAACAGTTTGCTAGTGTATGTAATGTATACAGGACCACAGAAAAACAAACAAAAGGTCTTACTGAATTCTGACTTGGCATCCCTGGCAGCTGAAACTACTCTCTGTTTATATCTAGAAGTAAAGGCAACATGAGATGAAAGGAACTTGATGGATTCACTGACCTCTAGCAACCAACTTCAAACCCTACATAAGATGCTTGTTTTCTCAAGATTTAACTACAAAGGTTAGTTGTTTATACTGGGATTTCCCCTGGTCCTGTTAGGTTATAATATGGCTATTATAAAAAATCAGCATACGGTTTAATGAACACTGAAGAATTTAATAAAAATGTAAATTAAAAAGGTATAGATGCATACGGTGCAGAGAGTAAAGACTGTCCCTCCTCTTCAGATAGAATTTCTTCCTGTAGTCCACCCTTCCTCAGCAAAATGAAGATCAGTGTTCCCACCACAGAGAGCACCAACAAAACAATAAACACAGTTCTTCTGTTACTGTCTATGGAAAAAGAAAAATGCTTGCGTGAGCAGGTAATAAAAGTTAAAGGCATTATCCTCTAATGAAGACAATTTTTATACTGGTACAAAGTAGAAAAGTTGCACTTCAAATTGACTGAAATATAATTACCAAAATGTTTTACATTTTGCCTTAAAACAAACAAGTCTTTACAAACAGTGAAAAAAAGTTTTAACATGCTCTTCATTTAACAAACCCAGAAAACAGTAACTGAAATGATTTTGGTCGATGAAACAGTAGATCAGTAATGAAAACAAGCAGAATGGCCCAAACCTATTTTGCAGTATAAACACAGTACCTGTGATTTCAGTTTTTCCTTTCCAGTCAAAGTAAATGTACAGATTGCCAAAGAGCATACTGTAGGAAGACAAAAACAAGTCTGAGAATCTGCTTATAAATACAGTCAGCTACAATAATGTGAGAAAAAGTAGGATTCTTCTTCTCCGTCAAACACCGTTTAGATAAAAATGCCTAAATTAACACATGGCAACAGTGGTTCTACTATAAATGTTGAACTTCACTGAAATCCTACCTGCACTGTAAAAGCCCCCAAAAGATTCCTGTGTTTCTGTTGATAGTAGAAGCATCTGAATTCTGTACAAGGAAGTTTCCTTGAGCCGTCCACAGCACTAAACAGAATTATAAAAGTGGAAAAATACTTAGTGACATTCACGTTCCTGGCAGTCTCAGTCTGAGGAAAAATTAAGGTTTGCTACAAACAATCATATTTAAGCATAAAAATTATGGATTTTAAGCAATTACAAAGGAGGCCCTGAAGTAGCATTTAATCATGTTTTAGATTCTTTTATAATGTAAAAAACACCCATCCATTTTCATTAGCTTCTTGTCCTGGTCAGGGCTGTGGGGTTCTGGAGCCTATTTATAGCTATACTTATTGCACTACTGTATACTAGAAATATAAACATGTACTAAACACTCACTTATTATTTATTGATAAATAAATTTTACCAATTGTCTGTTTTCATTAAAGGAATTGTACACACTGGCTCCTCATATCGTAGGTGTTCGCATTACATGTTTTCCAAAAAATGTTTTCCAGTGTATTTATTTATTATTTTTATTTGCATTTTATTTACAGGAGTATATGACTGCCATCATTCACTTTCAGCTCAGGCATACTGCTCATGAATCACAGTATTCAACAGCAAAAGGAACATTTTACTTTCGTCAGCTGTATCAATCAATCAAAAATAAGTGGTCAATGAGGGTTTTTGGAGAGCAAACTATTTTCAGACTTTAAAAATTAAGTTTGAGCTATATTAAAATTAACAAAAATAAAAGAATGAAAGCCTTAAAAAAGTATTTTTGTTGACCACAGTTAGATTTTTTACATATCCAAAATTTTTATGTAACCTTACACAGAAATAAATGAAGGGACATCAGGGCTGAACAGGATGTTACAGAAATCAGTATTGAATTAATGGGAAATAATAAAACTTTTACACTACACTAAATAAATGGTTATTGATAATGGATGGTTTTACAGAAATGGAGGAATACATCTGTTATTGTGCTTCTATTGACTGTGACCTAATGGAAAAAGTGGCACTTAAGTGACAAACTGAGTTACAAAACAGACTTCTGGCCCCAAGTGCAAAATCGCTGATATATGTCTGATCTTGAACAAAATTTCCAAGCCCAGATATAAACATTCCTGCATATCAGCTGTAGGTAAAGTATATATAATCACAGATGAAGACCTGGAATTTAAAAACAAGATGAAATTGACACGCATGTGGACAAGATTATCCCAATCAAATGAAAACAAAATTTATATTAAAAATGTAAACCCTAAGCAAAGCACATCTAAAATTTGTGCTGTTAAAAAAAAAAAAAAAAAGTCCACATTCATTTGCCCCCTTCCTGATTTCCCCATTTGTCACAGCAAATGGTTTCAGGGAACCAAAAGGAACCTGAGTAACCAGTTTTTAAACTGCTTCATTCATTTAAGGAACAAAGCTGTCCAGCACCCATATGAAAAAGTAATTACCCCCATAAAGTTAACTGGTTGCACCACCATTAGCAGCAATTATTGCAACCAAATGCTCAGTATAGTTTGATCTCAGTCATTCACACTGGTGTTAAGAAATTTTAGCCAACTCTGCACAATTGCTTTAATTTAGACACACTGGTAGGTTTTTAAGCACAAACTGCTCATTTTAGGTCCTGCCACAGTATTTTTATTGGGTTCAAGTCAGGACTTTGTCTAGGCCACTTCAAAACTTTAATTTTGTTTCTTCTCAGCCATTTGAATATAGAATTGTTTTTGAATCTTGGACCAGTGCTGCATAATCCAATTATGCTTCAGCTCACAGACACGTCCCAAGATTCTCCTTAAAAGTGTTACACTGCAGAATTCCTTCAATAACGGCTTTTTCACACCCCCCGTACATGGTTGCCAACCCCAGTTCTCGTTTAAACCCACTGCTGTCACTCCTCATTGACAGCGAATAAAGTCAAATTTCTAGTTAAGTGTAGTTAATCAAATATGCCTAACTTATAACCGCATTAAAAAAAAAAGTTTTACCTGCAATCAACACACACTTGCTAAACTTAGAAAAGTAAGTACAGAACAATGTTCAATGTTGTAAAATGCATCACTCATTCATGCAATGTTGTTAAAACATGTATTATAATGTGACAGTTTCATCTGTTTATGTCTTGAGGTGCATGGTCAAAAATTAACAAATCACATCAACTTAATGCCTCATTTGAAAACAACCCAAATGAATGTCATCTTCAGCAGATGTTTTACTTCTCAGTGATGCATGCAGTAATTTGTTTGTTGCATATTTTAACATATAAGCATGAAAGAATTATATTAACAGGTTGCGGTGGCAAAAAGACACAAAGCACAAAATCTCTTGGCTCATGGACTTACTGGCTGCTCCTACTCCAGTTAGCGCTGAGGTCAGGTAAAAGGACCACATTGAGGGAAAAATAAACACGGCGATGTAACCACTACAGAAGGACAGACAAATGGTAAAATAGATAATGGGGGAGGGTCCTTTTAAACAATATCAATTATTTATTCCTCAAGAAATATAACAATCACTGAGCACAACATAAAAATAATGCAACACTAAAATTGTTTGATCTTCAAGATTAATTACTATGTTTTACCTGCACATCAAGAGCCCAGTGTTGAATTATATGTTAAACAAATAAATATTATTTAGTTACCTATAAAGAATTCCACTGAGAAACATGGTGAAACGTGGGCCCAGTATTGCAACAACAGCAGAAGCACACAAATTGGACACTGAAAACACTCCATATATGATACCAAGACTGCAAGGAAAGCAACAAAACAGAAAATGGTTAAAAATGTCCAGCATCAACACAAGAAACAGACTCCATTGCTAATGCTGTTTACCACTTGGGTCCAGTCTGGGTTTATTAATGACATGTATTAGATCATGATTTTTGTAGTGTGAAAAGGATACTTGTTCTCTACTAAACTGTAGCATTTAGAGTACAATAATACTGCACATACATTTAGTGATCCTTCAGTTATACTTCTTCACTCTCACCAGTACTTTACTTTTCTATAAAATGTCTTAAGACAGACAATTATAGACACTGCAATCCCAATTCTCCTTTACATTACATTTCTTCATTTAAAAACTGCTGAAGCAACTGCCGGTGATTATTAACTAGTATTATTAAACTTTTTCCAAGATGACTTACAATGCTAGAAACTACACCTAACTCTCTTCAATCTCTCGCCTAGTTGTCCCTCAGAGCAATATAAAATACTCAGTCACACAAAAACAAACTCCACACACACCGAGCCAGATTGAAACTTGCATCCAAACGCACATAGTGCAGGCACCGTGAGCCCCAAGAACCACCCTGCTGTCCTTTCCATGAACATTTATGGCTGAAACTAGACTGAAAAGCCTACAACTTTTTTTCTCTAAGCATCTGTTGAAACTACATATGCAGAACATATGAACAAAAGTTAATTAAATCTGCATATAAATCTATGTGAAACTACAGTTTTTACTGTTGTGACATTAATTTTGGTGCCAGTCTGAAAAACTTAGACATTTTAATTTGCAACAGCTCAGTTTTGAATTAAGCTGATTTTTTGTGTTGTCAGAATCACAATTATTTAATTATAAATCAGCTTGACAGGAATAAAACAAATAGAACATCCACCTATTATTGTTAACCGGTTAATCCTGGCCCAGGTTACAAAACTACACCTTGGATGGCACCTCAGATCATCGCAGGGGGGCCACCCACAAAAACATTACAGACAACTTAGAGTGACCAGTTAAACTGAAACACATTGTTGGACTGTGGGAGAAAACCCATGCCAACTCCACACACACTGAGACGGATTCAAACCCACGACAGCCCAGGTGCTTTGACGTGACAGCACTACCTGCTGAGCCACTGTGCCACCCACAAACTTAACAAATAAGTATAACAATCATCATTTACATTTTCAAATATAAACAACTTCTTTGTCCACCATTTCCACATACAAAACTTTTAAAATCATAATACATCCATTTCCAGCATAACAATTATTTACAAATTGGACGTAATGATTTTGCTAATAATTTTCCAGACAATGCATGCAAACAGAAAATAATATATGAAGAATCTCACCTGTGGTAGCCACTTCCTGCGAAGGTGCCATTACTGAAGCTTTTAATCACGGTTTGCTTGATGAAAAAATAAATATATTGTTATCAGATAAAACAAAACACAACCTTTTAATAAAGTGATTAGTAGAAAAAAGAAAGCAGGCGAGGGTGGTTGTGAAATGTAAGACTGTCCAAAGTTTGAAAGACGTTTAATTTTATGTTTTTAGGCTAGGAAGGTGCAGGACTGCTTTATATACTCAAACCGGACTATGAACCTGGGCCTTTGCCACCTCTCGTCATAGGGGGTATTGTAGCAGCACCTTAAGGAAATGTGCTTAACACTGTATCTTAGAGGAAATCAGGTTATCAACCATCAAAATTTAATTCATTTTGGATTAAAAAAAAAAATCCATCAACCTTCTAAACACCCAGATAAAAACTTCGTGAAAATCCCCAGCACCGTAACAATTTGTCAGCTGGGGACTAAAAATATTTGTAATATAAATGTTTAACTTAGCTGTACACCAAACGGGGGGGGGCAACCCACCTTTTCCACTTTACTACAGTTTTATTTCCATTTAATCCATCTAATTTACATTACATTCCTGGTCATAAAGAGAACGCACACAACCACGACAGTATGTGCATCATGAGATGCTGAGGAATTGTGGGATCAACAAAGAATGGTTTTGTTCCCCTTTATTTGCGTGACCTACTTCATTGCAAAATACAAACGGTGTTGGGAGCGTGCGAGGTAAAATTTACAAGATTTACAAGTAAATATCGCAGAAATGACATTTCCCCCCTCTTTCCCGTTTCTTAGCACTTTAAGAAACCACTGAGAGTCTGTCTCCTCCACCTCTGGACTGATTCGAGTCACTTGCTGCTCGTCACGATTTCGTCTCCTGACGCCAATTTAAAACACGGGATTCGCCGGACCCGCTTCTGTGGAAACAACGCTCCTTTATCACATTAAATCTTTATGGAACTGAGAATATGCTGACCAAACCTGCAAAACTATACATTTATGATCAAACTATTTATACAAGATGAATATATAGAGTTTTAAGTGTAAAAATACCAACATCGCGCAAGCCGAGTTACTCATGCAAGCTAATGTGATCCAGCTGATCTCATAAGACTGTTTCTCTCTAATAGTTCCTATACAGAAATAATAGACAGTGAACAAGGAAACACGTCAAAATTACCATATATCGAATTATGGAGGGAAAATTGAAATTCACAGAAATCACATTCTTAACTGCATGCACGGTGATAGTTGTACCTTTCAGTAAAATTCTTTTCTGCACCAGTAACAAAGGATTCTACTTCTTGCTATGCATGTATAATATGGAAATTAATGGATAGCAAGAAACTAATGGATGAAATATAATATTTGAATATGGAATATAGAAACTGCAGGTAGGGCTTCGGAACCACTGTGAGGTGAAAGGTTTCACTCAACTGCTTTAAAGTTTGACCTCCGCTAACCTGCTAGCCACAAAGCTAATATCTTAGGTGTCTGTTTCATAAACATTCCGACAAACTATCGAACTCAAGATGACTACTGAAATACTTGACGTTTTGATTTTTGCATTTTCGATGTTAACATGGCCAGTTGAGCGCAACTGTCTCACTTCGACTTACCTCAATGTTTCCACATGTTGTAAAAGCGGTGAAGATAAACAGAAATCCCATTCCCAGGATAAAAACATTAAACGTCCTGAGGTCCGCCATTATTAAAAATGTATAACTGCTGCGAAGCTTCACAAAAGCTCAAGATGAAGCCGAGGAAGAACTCCTTTCACAAAGACATTCCCGGCGCGGCGCTCTAACATGCACGAGCTCCGTGAACTGCTGCGGTGAACGTACGTAGGTCGAGCCTCCGCGCCCCGCTCTGCTGCTGTTTTTTTGTAATAGCCGTTGATACTAATCTGTCCCTCAGACAGCAACTATAAGTTGCTCTCGCATTTAAACCACGGCTGCAGAGCAAGAAAACATGCTTACATTTTATTTCCAGGTGCGTATGGAGCTTTTCCCGCAACAGTCGGCTGTTTACGTACAACGCGCGAAAAACTCTGGTTTTACTTGCTTGTCTCTCTTTCGTGGGCTTGCTGCAGTCGGTATATATTCACAACCCGAATATGACATACAAACCATTAAAAGAACTGCACGGTGCCCTGTGTCTTCGCAGTACACATATTACAGCCACGACCAGTAAGAATTTCAGTTTTTGCTGTAATCCGATCCTGTATTTTAACATACAGAATGTGGTCTGTGTAGTGCTGCCTGCAGCCCCGTACATTATTAATTGGACGTTAAAAATGTAATTAATGTTCTTTTCCCTCAAAGTTCACGAAAAAACGACATACGCACAACCAGCTGAAGCCGGGTCTGGCTCTGTTCTCTCTTTAAACAGCTTAGTGTTTTCTTAGTCCTTCCCTGTACTGTAAGCCTATTAAAAATATTTACGATGTGAAACAAACGGCATTTCAGCAATAGCTGATATAATCAACGATAAAATCGCCGTCATATTTCTGCAAATCTGAAGCCACCCAAAAAAAAGGCAAAAAGTGGAGCAGCACTTTGTGGGATTTATTTCCTGCTGACAGAAATTAAAGCAGTTATTGGGGAACTTAAGTTTTGAAGAATTAGAACAATGTGTTTTTTTAATTGAATCTCGTTTGAGTTTTATTTGCTCGAGGGTCACGAGCTGTCAATGATTTCGCATTTACTTTCATCAGTTGCATATAATAATTATAATACCATCATAGTGAATTATTTTGTCCTTTCTGTAAGTCACCTGAGAGAAACAAGACGCGCCTTCCAGCCAAAAGTCAATGCACTATATGGAGACTACAGCACCATACGTCCCAGTGGGAGATTTAGGGAATTTCCACAAATAACAGTCTAAACAGGAAAGAGGGGGAAGTCATCACTACACTTAATGTCATTTGTAACCTTCTCAAAACTTTATTCCTCCTATCGGTTTGATTTATTAGCCAGGGGTTTTCCTTTTATATTCTCGCTGCAGAACAGCCTCTCTTCACGTTTTGTCTAGCAAATATGGACGAGCACGGAAGCCCGTTTGCCCAATCACAATACAGTACGGAAGCCAGTTCCCCAATCACAAACTATAGTACGAAAGCCAGCTCGCCCAATCACATACAGAGTACGAAAGCCGGGTCAGGCCAATCACAAACAGAGCGTGGAACTCCGCTCGCCCAATCATAAAGAGCGCACGGAAAACTGTTCACCCAGTCACATACATACACACTCAAAGTACGGAAGCCCATTAGACCATTTCCAGAAACGCGAGCAGTTACCAGCAGACTGCATTATTGTACACAATCATCATGGCGGCTCAGGATGGTAGGTACTCGTAGAACACGCTGTTTGTGTCGTTTCGGCTGTCCCGTTTGAGCATTTTTAAAAACGTGTTTAGTCTACAGCATTAAAACTTTCAGTGGACGGCTGCGGTGTAACTTGTCAATAAAGTCAGGTAAGGATTTTTATCCGGACAGCAAGCTACGTTAGTAGTGAAATACTTCATTCGTTTTTGTTACGGAGCCAGATGCGGTTATGTAAGTTGCAGATATAAACAAGAAAAAAAACAGGGTAAAGACTCAATCTACTCAGACCAAGATATGTATTCAGTAGTGTATACGTGAGTCATTTTTTCACTCCCAGTAATCTTATATTGCATTTTAATAACTAGCAATTGCTACCGAGCTAGCCTTCTACAGCCTTGGAAAACTGTGCCTCTCTTTAAAGTGACTTAAAGGGGAAAAATACATTAACCAACAACAGCTGGGTGACACAGAGCATTAACTAGTGTGTTTGCTGACGCTGTCAGTACGGGCAGTGTATCCTACATGAGTCCTGCAGGTACATGTGCCAGTGCCAGTTACTAAGCTTAGCGACAGTCACTCGCCCCCAAGAGACAGATACCGCGTGGCACTTTTGCCAAGTTGTTGCCAATATTGCGTTATCGTCATCGTTGGTGTGAAGTTTCATCTTTAGAGCTGCCTTGAACCTGTGCCAGGCGGCTGACACTTTTCAACTGCTGCCTTACTGACGTGAGTGTATTTTTTAAAATGTACAAGTGTGTCTGTACACTTACACCTGCAGGAAGTGGAGAAGTCATCATGGAAAGCCCAGGGAGTCGGACCGAAGAGGCTGTGTCATGCGAGAATGCTGGCGAGGGAGCGTCTCTAGGGGACGAGAAGAGCCCCGTGGTTCACGTCTCTGCTGTCAGTAATGGAGGAGACTCCGACGCAGGCAAAGAGATGGTAGATTTGAAAATTATTTGGAATAAGAACAAGTATGATCTAAAAATTCCACTTGAGGCCACAGGAGCCAATTTAAAGGAAAGAATCCATTCACTTACAGGTAAGCATCTTTTATAGCTGGTATTTTGACACAGGGCAAGGACTCAAATGATTACATTTACATTTTCAAACCTATTTTAAGGTCTTCCACCTGCTATGCAAAAAGTGATGTACAAAGGACTGCTACCAGAAGACAAGACACTACGTGAAATCAAAGTAACAAATGGGGCAAAAATAATGGTGGTGGGATCTACAATAAATGATGTGTTGGCAGTAAATACACCGAAAGAAGTAATTCAGCAAGAAGTAAAAGCTGAAGAAAATAAAAAGGAGCCGCTCTGTCGACAAAAGGTAAAAATCCGTCGTCTTAAATCATGTTATCAATGCCTGCATCCACAGTGATTTTGTGTTTGTCCTTTAACCTTATTTAAATAAAGCAATACTTTAACACTCTAATTGAATTCTGAAACTGTACATGTCCAACATAACACAAAATAGATCAATTATACCTTTAACAATGACGAATGAATATAGAAAACTGTATTTTATGGATAACAAATATTTCATTCCAAAAGTTTTAAAGGATTTTTTTAACATGTTTAACATCATGATGATAAATTACTCAAAGGGCTAAAATATAAGACCACTTATTTATATAACTTATATACCATGTTATTTTGATCTCTGTCAAATGTGATTTTTGTAGTCATGACAGCTACAGTTTACATTCAAGTTTTGGCTTTCAGCAACACAGAAAAGTTCTCGATAAAGGAAAACCAGAAGATGTAATGCCTTCCATAAAGGGGGCAAAGGTAAGTCAAAGAAAATCTTTTATTTTATTATTTGCTCTTAGATTTTGTATTATACAGTGACCAGTCAGGTAAAAACTTATAGTTTCTGCATGAATTGTCCCTAAAATGTGATCTGATGTGCACCTACTCACAATAATAACTAAAGATGGTTTTATTCACCAAACAACACACATAACATTTTATATTTTTGTATATTTGTTGAGCAAATGGTTTAAACAATCAAGGTCACTGATAGAAAAAGTATGTTAACTCTTATATTTAATAACTAGAGGAATTGCCTTAATTGACCACAACCAGGAGCCATTCATGCAGGAATCCAGTTGAAGTGTATATTGATATTTAATGTACAGAGATAATGCAATTCATAACTCTTGTGTTAAAAAATTACAAGGATTTTTTTGGCTATAGACTAATAAAGTATAATATTGACTATGTTTTCACTTTTAGTATAATTAAACCAGCCCAAAGATACACATACAGTCTCCCCCCAGTCTTATGAAGGTAAAGCATTTCTGAAATTCTTCTTAACACTTAATTTAAAAGATCACCAGATGCCATCAGAAATGAGTTAACTGAATTGGTTATCACAACAAGGCAGTTTCCCTTCATTAATGGCTCTGTATTGCTGTTGGTGTTTCTGCCTGCAGTCACTCAGCTGTTCCGCAGAAAGCGGCCGTTTCCTCCAAGTGCCCCAATTTGGTGACTTTAAATGACCCAGAGAGAGTGTGAGAGTGTGTGTATGTATGTATGCATATGTTTGCTCTGCAGTATAAATGCTTTAAATCATCTTGGACGAGGTGGATTAAGTCACCTTGGCATCTGTTAAATGAATAAATGACAGGAGACGCATTAAATCAAAATTTCGTCCTCACAGAGGTGAACAAATGCCTTGTTAAGTAATTCAGATCCTGCTGAAGATACTTTTTTTATTTTACTATAAAAATGAAATCTTTATCATCATTAACCATTTCATTAGCAGATAAAGTTGGAAAAAAGAGTGCATGTGTTAGCTTATCGTCATTAGTTACCAAAATTGAAGGAAAAAAAGAGGAATTTTGTGGGTTTAAGTGTATATAATGCCTGATAGCAGGAAAACTTTCTCTTGTTTTGCAATAAGTTGCTTCTCCAGTAAGTTGTGATACCAGCACCCTTCAAACCCCATGATGCAAATTAGATTCAGAATCCAGCTATAGATTTGGCGAATGAAGTGTGAAATTTTCCCTGACATGTAGTATTTCTTGATTAAATAGGAGTAAACTGGACTTTGCTCAAATGAATTGACTCAGACACTTCGTACTGTTGGGTAAAACACAAAAATAAGAACGTTGACCAGAATGTGAAACAATGAAATGTGTGCTAAATATAAATACATATCAAATTTTGGTAGGATATCTCAGAAACACTTCATGTCTAATCTTGAAAATGTCATGGAAGAAAACGTTGGCTGGAACAGTGACTCACCACTCTTTAATTCCCAGTTGGGTATAAAATGAAACTGAAATAACATGCAACCTATGTTTCCGGGAAGAAGCTGTGGATTAAGCCCAGTGCTGTACTGGGTAAGCGGTTTGTGAAAATGGATGGGTGGATGGAGTAAATTTAGCCAATTTGAGTGAACTCTGGTTCATATTAAATTTGCAGTTTATTCCTGAAATACCGTGTAATTCTCCAGACGATTTATATGCTGTATTAGTGGTGCATTGTATTAATATTTGTATTTAGTTGTAAAATCAAATCTGTTCTGATGCTTGTGTCCACAGCAGCCAACCTACCTTCTTTTTGGTTTGGTTGCTAAGATGTTTTCAATTGATGCCTGTTTTGCTGAGTAATGAGCAGCCAGAGATCTGTCCTTTTCTCAACAGGAGCGCTTACCTACAGTGCCTTTATCTGGAATGTACAACAAATCAGGTGGAAAAGTGCGGCTCACTTTTAAGCTGGAACAGGATCAACTGTGGATTGGAACAAAGGGTAAGTTGCAGATGTATCTGCGTATGTACATCCATATATTCATGTTTTGATGGTACAGAAATGGGTTCCTAAATGTCTGCATTTTCTTGCATGTTTTTTTTAAAAATGTCAGTTTGCAGCCCATCAAATTTAATGTGTTCACCTGCCCAGCTGAATGGAGAAAAGCTTTTCCCTGCAGAATAGACCAGTGGGCTTGAGCTCGAGCTCATTTTCACATTGTTTACTGCTCCAAGGTGGTGTTTGTCAGAGTTATTGATTCTAATATCACTATTAAGGAGAAGCATAGAAAGGGGAGTTTTGTTTTTTAAGAGAATAATGTTTTATGGAGACGATGTATTAATTTTGGTGATTTTAACTTAGTTTTAATGTACATTTTATGTTTCTCTCCCTCTGTAAACTGCCACTAACTTCTTCTGTAGAGAGGACAGAGAAGATTCCAATGGGTTCTATCAAGAATGTGGTGACTGAGCCCATTGAAGGTCATGAAGATTATCACATGATGGTAGGTGTCATTGTTTAAAAAAAAAAAAAGTTTTCCCAGTTTATATAGTCCATTGTTAAATGGATAGTCACTTATCTGGAGTTCAAGAATTTATGGTTTCTCTAGGCCGAAAGACTCTCCCAGGTTATGCAAACATTTCAGTCCATAAGTGCAGCCGTTCTAAGGTTAAACATGTCATGTTAAAAGGACCAAATAACTGGCAGTGGAACAGTAACCCAAGGGAAAAGCACACACATAGCTGTACATACAGGCTGAGGAAAAGAGTGATTTGCGTTTATGTGTAATGCTGTACATGCCTCATTGCTGAAGCAAATAGTGAATGACTGTTATGCTAATAACGTACCTTAAAAAGTGAAGTAAAACCCTTTTCCATACTTTTGAACACCTTGCATTACAGCCCAAGTTCTCACTCCTACTAGTGATAAATTTATCTTCAACTTGTTCTCAGTTTCATTTCCATTTGACATTCCTTTGAAATCTTTACATTTGTCAACATGTGCTGTTGCATAGTTGAACCAACCTGTCTCACTTGTGCTCAAGTTCTAGGTCCTAGTTCTCAGTAATACAGCTTTTTTTTAAAAAATATTACTGCCAGAATAGTATGTCACAGTTAAATGGCTGAGCAGTGGTTTTAGATGCTTTTATAGGTATCTGCAGGTTTTTCCATTATGCTTCACACATTGCCTTTTGTTTTCTTCCCTTTTCTAGGCTTTTCAGTTGGGACCGACAGAAGCCTCTCAGTATTGGGTGTATTGGGTGCCTGCACAGTTTGTCGATGCAATCAAAGACACGGTACTTGGAAAGTGGCAGTATTTTTAAACGTGCCTCCTCTCTTGTCCATGAAGAACTGGGATACAGAACTCACATGATCAAAAGGAAAGTTTTTTTTTTTTTTTTTTTTTTTTTTTCCCCCCCTCCCTTCTTCCCCTTCCTTCCCCCCGTTCTCTCTAAAGGACAATGAGTCATCCTGAAGAACACTGATTTTGAAGGCAGGTGGGGAAAAATAAGAGAACAAAAGGATGCTGTCGGACACGTCAGGTGGTTTTGAGATTAATTTTAACATCTGTTATGCAGCAGTATCCTGTTTTCTTGTCCTATCTTACATTTTTTTAAGCAAAATCTCACAAAACGAGAAAAGAATTGTATATAGGTTATGAATACATTTTTTTCTCCCAGTCCTTCTCATAAAATAAAATTTATTTAAGAATAAAAAGCATTGCCCTAGCACACTTGTTTGTCGAATAAATTAATCCATTAATGCCTGGCAAAATGAAATGCAGACAAGCCTCTAATGTAGTTTAGTCTTTGCTCAATATACAGAGATTGAGTAAATGAAACATGACAGTAATCCATCACTAACCTGTATCTGTTGGTCCTGTTGCAACAAGTGCCCGACCTATATGGAAATATACGTGTGAGCAGTTTATCCAGGACACGAGTTTCTCCATCAGTGCCCTTGCTTACGGGTGGTTCATAAAGGAATTTAGATGAGGTGCGTGTGCAGTTCGCTTTTTTCATCTCCAGACATTTTTTGTTAAATTCCAGATGCACTGAAATGCTGTGTTGCTACAGGTATGTAGTCATTCACCTTCAGGTTGGAATCCAGTCATGTATTTGGACACCAAAGTCCTCGGAGTTGCAAAACAAAAAAAAAAAAAAAAAAATGAGCACACAGCACTATGACACCTATACATTAAATGTTTTATTTTGACTGGGGAAAATGGCTAATGATGCATTATTTATTGCATGGTAGTTGTACGCCATGTTCTGCTTTAAGTAAATATGTGTACAAATTTGCCGAAATTGTACATATTAAGACCTGTCTGGTCACAAAAAATATAATCATGACAGTAAAGTCGTAAAATACATTCATTGCAGTAGCTCATAGTTGTATTAATTATTTGCAGCAGTAAGCTTACATTGTGCTCCCTTGTTAAAAGTGTGTCAGGTTTTTCTCTTAGAGGAACTTGAGAAGTGTGTACATGTGCATCTTGTTGACTGTGTGTCGTCTCATTCCCAGGATGCATCTTGTTTACAGAGCCACAGTGTGGAAAGTGTAAGCAAAACAAGGACTTTTCTTCCTTTGTCAGAAACTGTGCCATTACCCTTTTTGCAGACCTGCCAGATACTTTAGTGAGGAGAATGTGTTGCGCGCATACATATACACATGATCTAATAGCCTTGTTAGGAAAGCAGCTTTTGAATTCAGTGCCTTTTCTGCAAATAGTTTTGCCTTTTAATATCCATGTGTACAGGCACTGTAAAGCGCAGGAAGCTACATATACAGGCTTCCCTATTGTAAACTTGACTGGTTTTCAGGTAGTTTTCTTTAAATGAAAATGCAGCACTCGTGATTCATTGAGACATCTGTTAATCAGTTTTACATGGTATTACTAACTAGTATTGATCACAGGGGTATTTCCGCTGTTTGCCACTTGTGTAAATCGCTGGTTAAATTTGGGATTCTTCATTAGAAGTAATCCTTCTTCCAACAAAGTTGGTCAACAATAATACACAGCATTTGCTCTTGTTATTGAGAGGCATGTTGGAGATGATAATTCACAGGAAAGCGTAATATTCCAGCCCTGTACCACATCTGTGAAGTATATTTCATAAATACTGCTATACATGTTGAAACCCTCAGTTAGAGCACAGTATTTGCAGGTGATACTGAAAGAATTCATGAGCCAAAAAGCAGAAGTGTCATCTTCCATACTCTATAAATGTCAATAAGGGAATACTGCATGGCTATCTAGGGAATAATAGTTTTGTTAATGTAAGGTTACCAATACTTCATTTTGCAGCTTAGTTATTCCAACGTGTAGATTTGACTATAGGATTTATCTTTTTTCCTTTAATTTCATGTTAAGTTATAGCTGATTAACATTGTCTGAAAGTAGTAGAGGAATTGAATATTCCTGCATTCAAAGCATTTTTGCTTGTAAAACGACTTCAGGTGACCCTTTACATGTGCACCACTGAATAGTTTGGAATAAATTCATCTTTTTTACTTTGTTGATTGTTTAAGTTTCATGTTTGGGTTTTGAACGGGATGGGATGGGAGGTAGCAGCAGGCTTTGTGTTTAGCTGGTATTCCATGCACCTGTTGTCAATTTTAGGGTGAAAGTGAGGCACGGGAATATGTAATACACGAACATTGTGATAAATCGTGTGTGTCGGACCACAAGTGTCATTTTTCACAAGAGATCCACAGGTACCACCTCCAAATGTCTGTTACAAATAATGGAGTTCAGGTAGCAGATACTGGCCATTATTAACCAGTGCTTCAAATGTGCTCTTAACTATTTTAACTAAAGGGTTAAACAGATTAATTGTACACGTATGCAGAAGTATCATGTCAGAAGAGATATGCCACTGTCTAACGCTTGGTGAAAGGATGCAGCCAGCAAGACCAGGCAGACTGACTTGATATCCCTTCTGATGTCTTCAGACTTGTCAAAATATATTCAGTGCTTTATATACATTTCAATAAAGAAATAAAGCTTTGCTCACTTGGAAGATCATTTAAATGCTTGAACGTTTTGTCAGGATGTATCGAATACACAATCTCAGAAATAATGGGATGTCTGTACTTTGCTATGAATGCTGAGCAAGTCTGTGTGTGCATATGTGTAGTCAATGCTTCAGGTGAGAAAAAGACTACAGGATTAAAACCAGCTGTTTGCAACCCCTCCAAAGTGCTGTAGACAACTTTACTGAGTCAAGAAATTTTTAAAAAAAGTTTGTTGTATGAATTACAAATTTATTTGAATCATCTTTAAAATCATACTTCAGCATAAAACAAATTGCAGTCACTAGCAACTAGACTCAGGAGATCCACTATTTACTGAATGACATTTTAGATGGCTAGTTGGGACTATTTCAAAAACACAACTATAGATATTAAGTTAATTAGACTTTGTTCTATGTGGAGTTGTTATCAGAGGTTATAGTTTGAAATGCAGTGTTTAATTGTTAAAACTATATGACCAGAAATTCAAGATTATGCAAGTCCGTTTGTCCGTTTAAACTTTTTAAACTGTATAAAAATCTTTGTCTTAATCGTTTTTTAATTTCGGAACACATTTTTCCCACTTTTTCCATGAATTAACAAAAAAGCTAATAGATTTTACACTTTCCTTCATAAGTAAATGACAGTCTTTTGCTATCCTCGCTAAGCTGCCTTAAAGCGGTTTAAAAGAGAATGTAGAACACAAGCAGCTTAAATATTTTACATTTACAATTATTTTTATGAGTAATGTGTTACAACAGGTGCTGGGAAAAGGTTGTCAAACAATTCTAAAGACCCCCAAGTGTCCTGGTGTCCGGGGGATTCGGGAACGCGAGGGTCAGAAAGGAAAAAAGACGGAGGATTTAGCGTAAAACTAATTTACGGTGTGCACAAGTGAAAGTGCGGAATAGTGAATATCTGTTTCCATGCAAAAACACAGCCCCGCGGGGGGGGGGGGCGTTAAAGAAAAAAACGAATCAAAACCAAACGAACTAGCTGATGTAGTGCAACATATGCTAATTAATTAAAATAAACACAAACCGAGACTAACATCTACCATAACTAACCTGCACTACCCACCCGAACTAAAACACACAGACAACTCCTCCTCACCTGGTGCGGTTTATGCAGACAAACAAACAAACCTACGTTTGCAGATGTGCGTCACGTGACGGCCTTACCTGTCCGCTGTCCCACGTCACGGTCAACCACGAGTTCGTTTGAATAACACAGGTGACAACCGCGCAAGGGAAACACCCCGGATATATAAGTAACACTATTCAAGTATTAACTAAGACAAACTAAATTAAAGAAGAAAAAGCGAGTAGAGAAGCCGAAGCTCCAGTCACATGCCAGCTGTTTGAAATTTTACCGCCTTGAAGCTTATTGGGCAGCCTGTATGGTTATGACATCATCAATGAGGATGATTGGCAGGATGACGGACCACTCGGTACCTGGAAATGTCTAAGCAGATAATCAAGCCAACAAAGACAGAACACCACATACTGGGACGTAACACAATATATGCTCTATTTTAAAATAATATTCATAATAAATATTCATTCATACATCTTCTGAGATGTGCATGAAAGATGAACTGTGGAAACATCAATGGCTTCTTACGGGACAGTCGTTCAGTTTAGCACAATTTCTTCTTAGGCACTTTTTCTACGGTGTTGTCATCGATTTATCGATATTTCGATGTTTTAGCAGCGTAACCACTTCGCATTTCATGTACAATAATGCAACAACATGTTTTGGGGTCGAGAAAAATATTACGCACGAGGTGGTTTTTAAATTTGCACTTTCATTTTGAAGTCATTCCCTTGTCGACCTGAAGAAGTAAAGCGCTTCCGCATCGTCATCGGGCGGCCGGAAGAAGCAGGAGAGTCAGGTGATGGACGGCCGGGAGAAAAAGCGAAGTCCTCCGATTAAAGTGCTTTCTAGTCAGCTGCGTGAAGGCAAGGAGTGCCGTGGGCCGAACGAAAAGGTTGTGTGTGCGGTGAACAGACTCGGGCGCGGAAAGAGCGCTCCGCTGGAGGTGTCCGTGGCCTGGATGCAGGGCACTGTGCTGGAAGTGAAGCCCGACAATGACGTCGTGCTGCTGCTGGATGAAACCGGCACGTTCGCCGTGCACGGAGTGGACAGCGTCCCCAAAGGAAAACCCTGTCTTTCTCAAGGTGACTTCGCAGTGGTGATGTGATGATGAAGTGAGCAAGAAGCTGTGGCGTCTCATCAGCTGGGCTGTGCGGCTGTAGGTTCGAATCTAGCGCAATCTGCGTGGATTTTGTACCAGTCCCAAGACATATGATCCTGGTTAACTGGTGTGTGTGTGCTCTGAACTTCAGAATGGGGTCCAGGCCACTGTAGCTCGCTCCTGGATAATTACAGACAGTGTGTGAATTGATGCATCATCATGTTGAATGTTCTCCAAACAAGTTTGCCTCCTAAATAGGCTGCATCGTGTTTTAATTTGTTTGCTTCCCTTTGCAGGCAAATACGTGATGGTGATGGGGATCCTTCAGGCCTGCACTCCTGAGCCACTTCTCCGGGCCGTGAAGGTGGCCGACCTCTCCAGCAACGTGGCCCACAGACAAATGTGGACGCTTGAGGTGGAAGACCTTCAGCAGACGCTGGCATAACCTCATGGTGACTTTGGGACAGAGGGAGCCCACTTAATGTTTCCTTCTGTCGTTAGACTTGCAGTGTTACTTCACATCTGAGGTGCCAAATTCCTGCCACCCCTCAGATGCAGTTCCATATGTGCCATAACCTGCAGATATAAACAAACATTTCAAGTTCTTCTACTCTACTGGTGTACATGAATGTATATTTTTAACCATATGACAATATCTGAAATGTTTGTTAAATTATATCCATGAATATATTGTTAGAAGTGAATAAATTTGTGATTTCTTAGATAATCTGTAATTTTTGGTATTTTATAGCGCTGAGCTTGCTGGTCAGGCTCCACTTACTGCTTGTTAACATTAAGAAATATAAGCAGAAACAAACCATAAAGATATGAAGATAATGTATACATACAAATCTGGTTCACTTGCAACTTTAAAAGATGTTTAAAATAAAACTCTTCAAAAGCTTGCAAAAAAACATCAAATTGTTAAGGTATACAATCTGTTTCCATTATTTTCAAAAAGTCAAACTTCCTTGTTTACTGTCCTTTGGCTAAGATGCTGCAAAAAGTATGAGCATAGAAGCTGCTTCATTTACTTTGTTTTTAATACAGAACATTTAATACTATTGTCAGGTTAAAAAAAAGAGGTGCATCACACAAGAAGGTAATATTTTATTCTGTTAAAGTAAAAAGTGAGATTGCCTGTTAGCAGACAAAGGGCAAAAAATGACTTTTTAGACACCTTCAGTAAAATGTTATGCTGCATTTTCCTTCTGTTTTTCGCTTGTACAGCAGTGACTACAGAAGCAAGCAGAGAATCACACACAAGCAATAACAAATCAGTTGTTTTCACAGCTTTTACATTGGTGCAGTACAGGGTTTTTTTAGAATACATCATGAACAATGCAGTTCATGGATTGACCACCAGCTTTTTTCATCCTTTAAAGGTGCTTCGCAGAAAAGCTGGTCCCAGGAGAATACGTGGAATGTCAGTTATTTCAACGTTGCTTCCTGTTTGATCATTTGAGAGAAATTAAACATGTAAATCCTATTGGAATAATTGAACATTGCTTCCTGTTTAGAGAGAAATGAATTTGCATATGTTACACATGACAATAATAATCCCCAAATCATCTCAACAAATGCCTGCGGTCACTCGGCAGTTAAGAAATGGCCACTTTTAAGGCACAAGCACAGATCCAGATGTACACTGTTTTACAGCAAATGCGGTTTACACACAAGTTCATCTGCATCATACAAATAAAAAAACAGCAAAATAACTTACAGAACAATAAGTCTATTTATATATATATTTGATACTTGTAAATGGCAGTACAATGGTTCTCAACACCCCCCCCCCCACACACACACACTTTCCAGCCCATCACTTATTTAATCATTTTTGGAGATATATTCTTCTGTTAAATCTTATTAATCTTCCTTAAGTAACATCTGTAACAGTGAGTTTTATTAGACTTTTACTCCAATCAGAATTTGAACTCAAGATTTTTAGTCAAATTCACAAAACTGGTATAAGATCTGTTTAATTTTTTCTAACAGCAACTTTCATTTTCAAGTCAATCAACAAAATTTATCTGATTGACCTGCCAAATCATTAATACAGTTCAAATGTAGCTATAAAAACACACGACTATCTGCAGAAAGAATCTTATTCAGTGCTGATTTCTGACCGATTCATCCTATTGATGTTCTTCATTCCTTATATTGTCGTCGATCGCCAAGAGCAGCTTTAAACACTGGCGATGTTAAATAAAAGCATTGCATGGTGTGTGTTAGTGACGTCTACAGTACTGGAGGGCCCAGAAACAAACTTTATTAGAAAATTTTGGAAAATATGCAATAAAATAATGGACAGTGGTTCACCTGAACACGCACAAGTGAGCTGGCTGTGTCTGGTGGCGTGTTCTTGTCTGCTGTGGTCCTTCCCTCAGGAGCTTGGCAGAGAAATTTGAACCAGCAGAGGTGAGGAGAAACTGAGAAACACTGGTGTGAACAGAGCAGCGTCTCCCAGGCATTTACGTCCACCACTAAATTCAAAATTACCTTTTCTCTACATTCGACTACCAAGTGCAAACTTTCCTGCTGTCGTGATGTTTAATTGCTTTTTTTCAAACTTACAGCTTGGCTGCCCTCTAAATAAATTAAAATCCATATGACGTTGGTATAATTCAAATAATGTCACTGAATGGGAGTCTGGAGCCAAGAGAAGCAGCTGTATCTGCCGAGTTTCATTACACTTTGCTTTTGCAGCAACTCAAAAGTACATTTGCTGAATAAGTGTTCTAGTTATACTAGTTTGTGTCAATCTTACTACTGTTCAGTATTATTAGCACTGCTCAAATGTTTGAGTTTATTATGTTACGTTTACGTTATTTTGAAAATAATGCCGATAATTGAGATTATTTTATCCAGTTTATCAATTGCCAGTGAAGGATTTTTTTTTTTTTAATTTACTGATGCTACATAAATTGTCACTAATCCTACCTCATATATTACAATGCCCTTTATCATTAGTAACTAGTGATGTATTTCAGGGCACAGAATTAAACAACATAAATGCCTTTATATGAGCATATTTGCTAGGAAAAAAGCTTAACAGCAACATTTGTGTTTGATACATTTGAAAAATGTACAGTACAAGATTTATAAAAATTCTTTACACCGACTATTCACATTACTGCTGTTCAAAAAGCATCAGGTTCGCAAACTACTCTGCAATCCACACTTTGCTTCAAATTTTTTTGACATTTTAATCCTGTGAACCCCAAGCTCCTGTTTTAATTTGTCATTTTAACACAAATTATTTATAAGTATCTGTTCAATAAATCAAACCTGCCATGTCAATAAAATTAGAATATAAATCTGCGAACATAAGTAAAATATAAATGTTATATCCGTGCCCTGCATCTCTGGGGACATGAGACAAGCTTCGCCATTCTCCACTCAAAACATCTTGAGCAGTGGCCTCATGGCAGCACTAGTTCGCAGCAAGTGCACCCAAACATGACTAGTACAATATCGAGTAAAAAGAGGGCAGCGCCACAAACCAAACAATCCACCTGTTTGAGTCTGAAAACGTGGCACAAATTCTTCCAACGTCACCATATCTACAGAATGTGTAACCGCAAAGAGCTGAGACGTCACAGCCGCTTGTATACGCCAAGGACGCTGCTGCAGTTCGGACAGCGGTGGGTCACATCTTGCAGGTCGTGCACACAGAAAGGAATCAGGCAGCAGCCATACACACAACTGGAATTTAAAAAATAAATAAATGGTCAGGGCACAATGATGGAACAGGGCACATTTGACACAGCAAACTTCATGGTTACTTCAGCGGGGGGGGGGGGGGGGGGG